>CAMTDV010000845.1:0-10979 GCA_947069175.1 Scalesia atractyloides | reverse complement strand
CTTTTGGAGCCGTATCTAGGGATGTAAACGAACCAAACGAATACGTTAACGAACAAAAGTGTTCATGAACTTGTTCTCATTTGTTAAGGTTTTTTGGTCTAATGAACGGTTCACGAACATGTTAACGAACAAAATTCTATGTTTGTGTTCGTTTGTTAAGAAACTGTTGTTGTTTGTGAACAGTTCATGAACACAAGTTCTGAACACAAACAAACATTAGACGCGATAAGTTAAATTATACTATTTAAGTTCATGATAACCACATGATAAGTTAAAATATACTAATTTAGTCATAATTATTCAAAATTAATACATGATAATCCTATTCATAAGTTCATTATTATCCAAAATATGTCTTGATTCTTGAATGACCAACTTTCTTAAATTCTTCATATCATTCTCGTATAAATGACTTGTCAAATTTTTTGGGAAAGAATTAATGTGTAATGGGAAAATAAAAATCAAGGGGAAAAGGTTAGGAGGGAAAAAAGATTATGGGGGAATATTAGAAGGGAAACAAAGATAATGAGGGAAATTGATTAATGTTTAGAGTAAATAAAAGCCAAAACAAATTGAAAAATTAAAGAATTTTAACTAATGAACATAAACAAATGAACACGAGCGTACATAAACGAACGAACGAACGTAAACAAACGAACATATTACCGAACGTTCACGGACGTAATCGAATGAACGAGACCTTTGTTCATGTTCGTTTGTTTAGTTAATCGAACGAAACGGCTTGTTCATGGGTTTATTAACGAACAAGCATAAACAAATTTTCCGCCGAACAGTTTACGATTCGCAGAACGTTCAATTTGTTTACAACCCTACTCTTGTCCCCCACACACACCCCCCACAACTAACAATGCAATGTTGAAAGCAAATTTATTTCGGAAGAAAATCGTATCCCACATTGCTATCATGTGATAACAGAATTTGTTGTCTAACGGTGATTCGATCGTTCGTATCGTATCGTATCGATCGAAGGTACTAACAGAAATCATGATTTCAATCATCTGAAACGCCCTTCCAATTTTCACCAGGTTAACCCTTCACTTCTGTCTCACATGTTCAACGTTCACAATCCTCGAATCACATGTTTTTGCATTGCATTGAATCTTCTTGATACATTTCGTTTTTTTGCAGATTCGATTCTTCGTAAAACGTTCACATTATTAATATTTAGATTCGTCATTCTTATCTTTGTACGTGGATTTAAATCCGTTAAGGAGCCTGATTCGTAATCTGTTTGATAGTTTTTATTCAGAAGGTAATTACTGCATTCTTTGTGTTTTTTGTAAATTTTTAGCCCTAATTTTTTCTTTCTGTAAGATTTTAAAAAAAAAAAAGTGTTGTTAACAACGTGTTCTAGTGGTTGTGATTGATCTTTAATTGAACTCTATTTGCTGGTGATTCGAGGCTGGCTTGAAAAAAGCTAGCTCGAAATCCGCCTGTTTGTAAATAAGCCTAGCCAAGCGAGTTCGGTTTGTAAACAAGCCAAGCCCTTGGCTCGCTTGTTTAACTGGCTCATTGGCTCATTCAATATATTAATACCCAAATTTTAATAATTATGTAGTATATTAATTTTGCATTATGTGTATTTTGAAAGTATTGTTATTTGTTTTTGTATATATCAGTATGTGCAAAATATGAAATTAACTGTTTATAACTAAATGAGCTAGCTCAACGAGCCATGGCTGGCTCGAGCATTTCAACTCGTTAAGATAAACAAGCCTGCTTGGCTCAGTATGTAAACGAGCTGAACCTGTCTCGGCTGGCTCGTTAACAGCCCTAAGTACATATACAATGTTGTTCATTGACAATGATCTATTATTCTATTTGCAGATGGATCCTAAACACGATCAACGTTCAATCGACATATCAACCGACGCACAAACCACCGAGAAAAACTATGTTGCGAGTAAAGTATGCGCAGGAGCAGCATGCGGATTCTCAGACGCCAAAACCAGCTCCAAAGACGCAGAAGAACGCTCGTCGTCCACATGGAAGCTATTAGCCAGTGTCGTAATCTGTTTCCTATTCATGGCGGTTGAAGTAGTCGGTGGACTCAAAGCAAACAGTCTCGCAATCTTAACAGACGCGACCCATTTGTTATCCGATGTTGCAGCTTTCGCTATCTCATTGTTCTCAGTTTGGGCTTCCGGATGGGAAGCTACGCCTCAACAATCATACGGGTTCTTCCGGATCGAGATTCTTGGAACGTTGGTTTCGATTCAGATGATATGGTTACTTACCGGTATTCTTGTTTACGAAGCCGTTGATAGACTTGTTCATGGGACAATTGCGGTTGAAGGCGGTCTCATGTTTATAATCTCGACCATTGGATTGTTCGTTAACGTTTTCATGGTCTTCATACTCGGACACGATCATGGTCATGGACATCAAAACGGGCATCATGATCATAACCACGAAGACGAGGACACGCACGTTCATGGGCTTAGCGTGCATGGTCATCAGCATAGCGAAACTCACGAGCCTCTATTGGAAAACAAAACTAAAAGGAGTAATATAAACGTTCAAGGCGCGTATCTTCACGTGCTCGGGGACTTGATTCAGAGTATCGGCGTAATGATCGGGGCCGAGTCATATGGTACAATCCCAAATGGAAGGTTGTTGATCCAATATGCACGCTTTTGTTTTCCGTTATAGTGTTGTACACGACGATAAACATGTTGCGCGATATTCTAGAGGTTTTGATGGAGAGTACGCCGCGAGAGATTGATGCAATGCGACTAGAGAACGGGCTTTGTGAGATTGATGAAGTTGTCACGATTCATGAACTGCATATTTGGGCGATTACAGTCGGGAAAGTTTTGTTAGCGTGTCATGTGAAGATCAGGCGTGAGGCGAATGCGGATATGGTGTTGGATAAGGTTGTTGATTACATTAGAAGGGAGTATAACATTAGTCATGTGACTATCCAGATTGAGAGAGAATAAGAATAAGAATAAGAAACATGTCCTGTTTTTCCTTTGAGGTATCAGATCTAATCTTTTGTTGTTATTTTGTGAGTTTCAGACTTTCAGTGGAACATATGGTGCATCTTATGAGGATAGTTGATGTTGTTTTGTTATTCTGCTGTTTATTTTTTGGTTACTTTAAGGAATCTAGAAGAACCCTTTGGTGAATCTTATTGTTATGTTAAAAAATAGTCAAGAGAGACTCACATTTTATGCAAAGAATGTTGATGGAAGTTGCAAAAGCTTCTACCTTATATTGATCATCAATTTGATTATTGTGAAAAGCATATATAAAAAAGTCATCATAAAATCTATAAAACACTTAAAATAAGTTTTTTCATGAAAAAGGGTACCATAAAGAGTGTTTAAAGAGAAAATCAGAAACTAAAACCAAAAAAGATCTGTGGCTTGAAATCTGATACGGATTTGATCTAAGAGTAAGCGGACTCTTACTTGGACCAATTTGGTAGAGAAAAACATCACACAAAAGGCCTAAGAAAAAGAGCATAACTTGGGCTAGAAGTGGAGTTACAGGCCCATAATTAGTTAGTGAACGGAAAGGCCTCGATGAGCAGATTATGGCAACCGCCTTAAGCAGTTTAATCCAACTATCGGAACCAAATTTCATCATTAATGCATCGATTTCATCAATAAAGGTTCTTTTACCCAATTTTAGTGATTTCTAAAACATTACTATTTTAATGTAACTAGGTCAACAATCTTATTGAAAACCATATAAGTTAGTATGATGATATTAGATTTTTAGGGTAACATATATCTTTTGTTTAGTTAAAATTGATTAATGCAACAATTTTTCTTCTTCGATAATGCTATTTTTTTAAACGCTAACTTCAATAAAACCACCGAACTCGAAAACCAGGACGGGAACAAAACCAAAACTTACATAATTACAAATTTACACCGGTCCGACCAAAGCAAGGACTTATACTTAGATCTATTCTTGAACCAAAGAAAACCCAAGAATCTAACTTCGCTAACAATGCTTTCGACCTTGGCTTGCTTACCATTGAACCTTCGCTCATTCCTAGCTTTCCAGATACTCCAACAGGTTATCAAAACAATGCATTGGAACGCCTCTTTCTCCCCCGCCTTTTTACCGCAATGATTATGGATTTCGAGAAGATCTCTAAAAGAAAACACAAAAAAAAATTGGAACACGGCACCTAGCACACACCTTTTGCCAAACAATAGATGTTATGATGCAGGAAGAGAACAGATGATCAACCGAATCATCGCCATTGCTACAATACTGGCACGTGTTGCGGTGCCGGGGGAGGGGTAAAACCATGATACAATCGTTGCGGGTCGTAGGGTCGTAAAACCATGCTAGGTAGCAACCAAACAAAACAAAAGAAAACGGGAAAAGCGTAAACTTAAAACACGAATTTCTAACACCAAGTGAAATGGTAAAAAAAAACTAAGAGACCAAAAGTAACCACCAAATATCGTCCTAAATAGCAACCAAACGGAAAAAGTACCTGAGGGACCAAATAGTGTTCTAAGTAGCAACCGAACGAATGCCAAATCCGAAGAAAAGCGTAAAACAAAAACTAAAAAAATGTGAACTCATTTTACTTTTGTGACAAAATAAAAATAAAAAACAAAGTTTGATTAAAAAAAATAAAATCTTAAAATTTACTATGAAAAAAAAACACATACAAAACACAAAACCGTAAGATATAAAAAACCAAATATATAATATAATATAAATAATAATATAATATAAATAATATAATATAATATAATATAATAAAATAATATAATATAATATAATGGTATGATAATATATAACTAGCGGAATTCTCCCGCGCGTTGCGACGTGAATCCGGTCGGTATCAATTCGATTTATTACGGTATTTGTACTCGGCACTCTTTATAGCAACAGTTGTACATCGATCAAAGACCATATAAACAAAAATCGGTAACTATTCCTATGATACCGATAACGCGTTTTGAATCATGTTATTAACGTTTTTAATTGTCTCATAAACAACAAAAAGAGTAAAATAATTATTTTTCATATTCTGTTTAGTTAATAATAGACGCATGTTTCTTCAAATATTTAAGTATCAGTTTCATAAAATGTAAGTATCACATATTATATATGTAAAAAAGATAAGATTTTATAAACTGAATTGTTATAATATTATAACATTCTAAAAGAAAAGACAATCAAATTGTACCAAAGATGGACAAAAAACGTTGAAACATAACGCGTGTTGCGAAGTCTTAACTTGTCAAATTTAGACTAAATCATAAAACATTATTGTAAAAAGTATCATATTAAGTAATTTTAATTAATTTGATAAATGTCTCAATACTTGCACATATGATAAATGAGTGTATCACCATATGATCAATTATGACAAAGAAAAATGAATGGTAATAATGTGAGGGAGAGTATTTTTATAAATTAATATAGGGGAAATATATGTAAATCATTGATTGTCTTAATCTGGGAGTTTATTTATGTTTTTCTACAATTTCAGTCTTTAATTGTAAGTTTCAACTTCAAAGATTTTACAATACCTGGCCAAATTTAGAATTCTCTGTAAAAGGTGCATTTTATTCATTCCATAACATACTACTTTATTTGTGATAACGAAAAAAGGATAACAAATATATCTTTTTGTTCATCACTTAGGGTCTAAATAAAAACGAAAAAATACATATCCCTTAGTTCAAACAAGTTAACCAGATGATGTAGCCATGAACATATCCAAGCAGTCACACTAGCAAGCCCTTTGTTCCAAAACTTATCATAATACTCCCCATATGTAAACTCTCCGTACACAGCAGGCTCATCAAGGGTAACCAGTTCCGGAGCGGGCCCGATCATCGCATCAGGCGACGGACAATAAAACGTCGGTATAGACAACCGTTCTCTATCGCAGTTCACCAAGCCCGGTGCAAAACACTCTTGTACTTATCATTACTAATCACTTGCATTTGATCACCAATATTAATAATAAACGTGTTTGGAACCGGACGGACTGCAACCCAATGACCATCTCGCATGACTTGGAGCCCAGGGACCTCATCCTGAAGAAGGATAGTGATGAGATTACTATCCGTGTGCCCGGGCAGCCCGTAAGTCAAATTGGGCTGCGGACAGGGCGGGTAGTAATTCAAAGCCATATGTTGTCCATGTTTTCCTAATTGTTTGTTAATGTAGTGTTTTTCGAGTCCTAAGCTCTCCGAAATGGCCTCGACCAATCGGAGGGCGAGTTCTCTTGTACTTTGGGAATATTCTGCGACATGGGCCCGAAAGTGGGCCGGGTTGGTGGGCCATTCGTTGATGTAGTCTTGAATTGGGTAGCAATGGAGTCTTAGGTAGTCTCTCCAGTTAGCGACTTTTTCGGTACGTATGTTGAAGCTGGTGGAGAGTCTTGTGGTTCGCGTTGGGTCGTCGGAGTATGTCTTGAGCCGTTCTTGTTCAGGTAGCTTGAAGAATTCGCGCGCGATTTGCATCATGTTGGCTATGGTTGATTCAGGTACCCCATGGTTTTTCACCTGTGAAATGAGAATGTGGAAAATTGTTAATGAATATAATGAAGGAAACCCTCAAACATATACAAGAAACAAACATGAAAAGTATGTAAATGAGTAGAACTTTTACCATTAATAGGTGGTTTGCTATTTTTATGTGAGTGTTTGTAGGTGAGAAATGAGACTTTTGTTAAAATAGGAGATTCTAGGAAAAATTTTACAAATAATTAAAATATGACTCTAGTGCATGGAATAACGGAGTCTGATCAAATATATCATAAAAAAACTGGCTTTGCGACTTGATGTCTCCACTCATGACAAATCAGTTTTTTTAATATATTTAATCAGATTCCGCTAGTTAAGCATCAAAGACACTATTTTAGTTTTTTTCTTGACTTTGCTATTTCAATTAGCGAAATGTCTAGTTTCATAAATTTCTCATTCCCCGCCTACAAACACTCCTAAAATTAGAAAACCACGTAACAATAAAAATAAATAAAATAAAATACAAATAAGGAGTTAATATACACACATCCCTCCTCTCTATCTCTCTATAATATATAGATATATTTAGAGAGATGGAGTAAAAAAAAGACATGAGAATAAGATGTAGGGATGTAGGAATTATAAAAGCCTAAAAATAACGAGGGGAACTCTCAATATATACAGGAAAGAAGCCTCGTATTAGCCAATACGAGACTAATGGGCCGTAAACTAATAAACCAAACCTAATACACTATATTACAATTAACAACCTGAAAGAAGCCATATTTTCGGCATGCTAGACCAATTTGATCGACGACATGAGAGCGATTTGGGCCGCATAGATCGTTTAGATCAATGAGCGGGATAGGATCATCGAAAACGTCTTGGAGATTGGGACGTTCGGAGATGGGGCGGATGTAGTTCGATGGGACATGATCGATTTTTTCAGAGAAAACGAGGTCGCTAACTAGTAATGTTTTAGAGTTGGAAGCCATTGTTGAAGAGATGTGAGGTTCAAATGAGAATTAACAGTTTATATAGATAGCCATGGAAGTGAAGAGAGAGTATCAAAGTTGGACTGGTCATGTGATTGTGATTGTGTTGATGAGATTACCTGTAAAGATGACGTAGTGTTTAGGTGACATAAGCAATAATGACATGTGGTCTTACGTACATAATATTGGATTAAGTGTTGTACATTCATAAAATTCAAAATTGTGAATTTGTGATGATGTCTGCCAAACTTTACCATTGTCATAGCGTCTTGATTTTCAATCATATCATGATATGTTTCTCATAGTTAATAGTTAGTGATATTGGCTTTTAAAAATAAACACTATTTACATCCATTAGTTTACCAAGAACCAAACTACTTTTAAAAATTATAAGAAATCATAATAACTTATTCAAACTACGAAAAGATTAAAAAGAAATTCCATATGACACGTACATCTACTACTAGTGGGATTTTATCGCGTTGGCGGCTGAAATTCGATCGGTATGAGTTTAGTTCGTTATAGCATTGGCAATCGCTACAGCAGCAACGAAAACATGAAAATAAAAAACCATGATATGCCCAAAAATATATCGACACGTGCTTTACATCGATCGAGAACCATAAAAACGAATATTAGTAGCGATTGATGTTTTTCGGTGGGAATCGGTTCGATTTATCAGGGTACCGCCACTTGTATAGCCTATGATACAAAAACAAAAACCAAAAAAAAAACTTTTATTTGTATGCAACTACATTGTCAACAAAAGTTATACCGGAATGTCAAGAAAAAAAATTCTAACATAACTGTGTATTAAGATTTTTATAAAAAGGTTAACGAACACATCAGTGTTATTGTAATTTAAGATAACTTATTGTTATTAAATTTTTAATGTATTTTAAATATTTATACGTTTTTCTATTTCTAAATTTATTTTTTGGCAAGTAATCATATAAACAACTTGAAGAGGTGGGTTATGGGTGAGGCTGTACTAAATGCTGAGTGGGTTATTGTGAAAAAAAAAAAACCAACCGAGGGGAAGATTCATGCAAGAAAGAGCAAACCATCTAGTCACAGCTTGTTGTTTAATAAAATAAAATAATAATTCAGGAAAACAGTTTCAAAACATGACGAAGGAAAAAAACACAAAAAACAACCTTCTCTCTGGCCAATCATGAAATAAAAGTGTACATCAAGTTCACAATTATAGACTGTAGTATATAAATAAATAATAAATATATAATATAATATAGTTTTTTTTCACTAATTTATATGTTTTAACTTACAAATTAGTGAAAAAAATCTTAAATTAGTTGTAATGTTGCTCTGGTTTCACATAATGATTGTGTTTTTATAGCTATAATTGTTTGTTTAAGGCATGTAATAAAAATGTTTTGACTTACAATCATTAAACTGTTAAAATTTCTATAAATAAGCTAACCCTCTACTATTTCATTACATCAAGTAATTAAATTCACTAGTTACATCAAAACATATTTTTAAACCCCCCCCCCCCCCCCACAAGTAATTATATAGTCTTCCCAACCACTTCATCAGTCGTTATCAAAATTTGAGTAGATATTGTACAAAAGTCTATCTATATCTATATCTATATCTGTACTATATAATAAAAGAAAGTAATATGAACCATTGTCACTCATTAAAGTCATCTATTTTTTTTATTTTCTTGTCTTTCTCCTACTTAATTATGGGTAATTAATTTTTAATTAAAAATAATTATACAAATGAGTTTAATATAAATTTAATTATTAATTTTACACACAAACTAAACGTTATAATTAATATATAGTTAATCTCAACCATTCAAAATCCTATAATATCAATATCTCTTTTAATTACAATATTATATATTATATGATATATAGTTAATTATGCATATGTCATTGAAATTGATAACTATACAAATGAATTTAAGATAAATTTAATTATTAATTTTATACTCACACACAAAAGTTCATAATTAATATACAGTCAATCTCAAGTGTTCAAAATCCTATAATATTATTATCTCTTTTAATTACAATATTATATGTTTATGATAATTGATATATAGTTAATTATGCATATATATTATCGAAAATGATAATTATACAAATGAATTTAATATATATTTAATTATTAATTTTACACTCACACATAAAAGTTTTTAATTAATATATAGCTAATCTCAATAGTTCAAAACCCTATCTATGATAATTATAGCGAATATTTAAATACAAGGATAAATATATAACAAAGATAATTACACTCTTCATCATTTTTATTATTATTTCTTCATCGACAAAGAACTCTGTTAGTAGCGTCTTGAAGTCTCGGTAAGATGGTAACGATGTCTAAGATAGTAAAGGGATTTTAGCCGATACAGAAACCCTTGAAAAGTATAATAGGTTCAAAAAAACCAAACAAAATTAATACATGTAAGCATGAGCTAAATTAGTCAACAACTAGAAATTAGTTTCCCTTTAGCTGTCATTTAAAAAAGCATAGGCTAAATTTAAGGATTTAAAAACCGTAGGCTGAATTTCATACATAGTTGGTGCTTCTTTTTAAAACGCAAAATAAAAAGAGACTAATATAAAGGGCGGACCAAGTTTAGGTGCCTTAGGTTGCGTCTTTTTATATAGTAAAAGAAAAATCATAGATGACACATGTTATTCATTGGAGCTGTCTATTTTTTATTTTCACTTATGGATACTTATTTTTAACTATATATATTTGTTATATCATTAATTAAATGAATCTAATATAAATTTAGATATTAATTTTTTTAAATAAACTTATATTTTTAACTTATCTTCACCAACTTTAAAATTATGCTGTAACACACTGAAAAACGGGTTTGTTAATCAAATCACGTTAATGTTAAAGAGCAGGTAAAATACCGTCAGTGGTAAAAGTTAACCCGTAAACATAATAACTAGGAACAAATTAACCTAGTTAGTAACATGTAAATAGGTAATAAAACAATGAGTTGTAGCCTTATATAATCAAAACTAAACTTGAGGGGCCAAAGCTACTAAAAAGGAAACATGTGTTTTTAAAACATAAAAATTAAAACACAACACACACAGTGTGTGTGTGTGTATGTCGATCATCAGGAAAGCAAACAAGGGCAAACCCTTATTCATCCAAGATCATCAAATTGAAGGAGAAATTGGAACTCAAATTCGTGCATGAACATGAATTATTGATCACCTAGACTAGGGGATCTTAAAGTATGTTTAAAAACCCAGATTGGTGAAAATCATAACTTGAGACAAGTAGAATAGTTGTAATTAAATTGTTGGATTATGATCCAAAGATGAAATTGAGTGTATATGTATGCTTCATTTCGTTAGACATAATGAAATTATGAAATATTTGATGTAAGATTACTTGTAAGTTATTAACAAGTAGATTATCAAGTGGGTTTTGATAATATGATTAAGTTGATGATGAACTTATGTTTATAATCATCATGAATGGTAGTAATAGGAAGATACTT
>CAMTDV010000844.1:0-11019 GCA_947069175.1 Scalesia atractyloides | reverse complement strand
GAAATTGAAAACTCATAATTACAACAAGAAGGATAACGTAAAGAGTGGGATTTCCCGATGCAAAACTTGTGGAAAACTGCACTCGGGAGAATGTCTATTGGGCAAAAAGGGATGCTACAATGTGGGCAAGAAGGGCACCCCTATTACAAATGTCCGAACACTGCTAGGACTTGTTTCAATTGTTTCTCACCAGGGCATGTCAAGGCAGATTGCCCAAAGCTGAAGGAAAAAAGTGTTAAGGATGGGAAGAAGGATGTTGCTCCGAGAACTAAGGGAAGAATGTTCCAAATTACTGCTGAATAAGCTAAGCACTTCCAAACATTGTGTCAGGTATTTTTCTAATCAATTTAATACCTACAAATGTATTGTTTGATTCTAGGGCGAGTAGGTCGTTTGTATCGCATGAACTTATAAGACATCCTTCTTTTAAAACCGAACGAATGCTTACACCTTAGAAGTAGAAGTAGCTGATAGCAAGAACTACATATTGAATGAAATATGTAAGGGATGTAAAATCATTATAGAAAGTGAGGAATTCGAAATGAGATCTAGTACCATGGTATTGGGAGAGTTCAAAGTAATAGTGGGCTTGGATTGGCTATCCCGATACCATGCAAAAATTCAATGCGAAACTAAGATGATACGAGTACTATCACCAAGTAGGAAATGGGTAAGCATCCATGGAGAAAGAAAAATTTAAATGAAGTTATGTACTATAGTAGAGGCAGTTAAGTACGTGCGAAATGAAGGTAAGGCATTCCTAGCATATGTAATAGACACCTCTAAGGACGCGCCAAAAATCGAAGATGTTGAAATTGTAAATGAGTATCGGATGTGTATCCGGATGTGTTTCCGGGACTCCTCCTGAGCGCGGAGTTTCGTATTGAACTAAACCCAGGTACTGCACCGGTGGCTAAAGCTCCCTATAGATTAGCCCCTACAGAAATGCGGGAGTTAATGATTCAGATACAAGAACTGCTTGATAAGGGCTTCATACGCCCAGCATGTCACCTTGGGGAGCTCCCGTATTATTCGTTAAGAAGAAGGATGGATCAATGCGCATGTGCATCGACTATCGAGAATTAAACAAATTAACGGTTAAAAACCGATACCCCTTACCCCGAATTGATGACCTTTTTGACCAATTGCAAGGGGCAAGTTGGTTCTCAAATATTGACTTGCAATCGGGATATCACCAATTGCGAGTACGTGAAGAAGACGTGGCAAAAACAGCGTTTAGAACTCGATATGGACATTACGAGTTCTAGTAATGTCTTTCGGGTTAACCAATGCCCTGGCTGCGTTTATGGATCTTATGAATCGAGTATGTCGACCCATGCTAGATAAATTGTAATAGTGTTTATAGATGACATCTTAGTGTATTCCCGGAGTAAATTCGAGCACGCAAACCATCTGCGAGAAGTATTAGAAATTCTCCGTAAGGAAAAGTTATATGTGAAGTTCTCTAAGTGTGCCTTTTGGCTCAGAGAGGTGCAATTTCTTGGGCACATGATTAACAAAGATGGTGTTTTAGTGGATCTGTCAAAGGTGGAAGCAGTCATGAAATGGATTCCTTCAAAGAATCCAAGCAAAGTAAGAAGTTTTATGGGTTTAGCGGGTTACTATCGAAGATTTATTCAGGATTTCTCCAAAATAGCTTTGCCCATGACTAAGTTAACAAAGAAAAGTGAGAAGTTTGTATGGGGACCCGAACAAGAAAAATTATTTCAAGTACTGAAAGAGAAACTATCTAATTCACCGGTGTTAACTCTGCAGACAGAACGGAAATTTAGTTTGTATACGGACGCCTCGCCTAGGATTTAGGCGGTGTTTTAATGCAACGAGGTAAAGTTATAGCATACGCCTCACGACAACTCAAACCACACGAAGTAAATTACCCAACACATGATCTAGAATTGGCCGCACTGGTGTTCGCCTTAAAACTATGGCGAGTTATCTATATGGTATAAAGTGCACTATATATTCGGATCATAAAAGTCTCAAATACTTCTTCGAACAAAAAGATCTCAACATCAGACAACGAAGGTGGTTAGAACTGATTAAGGATTATGATTGTGAAATCCTTTATCATCTGGGAAAGCAAATATTGTGGCAGATGCCCTTAGCAGAAGGGAGCATTCACCTCCAATTCGAGTGAAGTCTATGAAAATGATTGTTACGCCCCATCTCCTTGAAATGTCAGGGAAGCACAAACCAAGTCATTAAACGCAGGATATCCGAAAAAGGAAAGGACGAAAGGAATTGTTGATAAGTTGGAGGAAAATGCAGTGGGAATTAAAACTCGGTTGGACGAATCTGGATTCCTTGGTTATGCGAAGTAAAAGCGATATTGCTCAAAGAAGCTACAAGTCACGATACTCAATGCATCCCAGGAGCGACAAAAATGTATCGAGATTTAAAGAAGAATTATTGGTGGCCGGGCATGAAACGAGATATTGTTAAACATGTCGCTAGGTGTTTAACATGCTCACAAGTAAAGGGAAACATCAGTAGTTGTACGGTAAGCTACAACCGTTACAGATTCCAATGTGGAAATGGGAAAAAGTGACGATGGACTTGGTGACTAAACTACCCAAAACTCAGAAAGGACACGATGCCATATGGGTAGTTGTAGATTGACTTACCAAGAGTGCCCACTTCCTATCTATTCGAGAGGCCTATTCATCAACCAGGATGGAGAAACATTTACAAATGAAATTGTGGCTCGTCATGGGGTACTCGTTTCCATTGTCTCGGATCGAGACATAGATTCACATCACGTTTCTAGCAAAAATTTCATAATGGGAACGAAGCTGCATTTTAGTACAGCTTACCATCCCCAAACGGATGGACAGTCAGAAAGGACTATTCAGACCCTTGTGGATATGTTAAGAGCATGTGTCTTGGATTTTGGAGGAAACTGAGATGATCATTTGCCATTAGTTGAATTCGATATAATAATAGCTACCATAATAGCATTCAGATAGCACCATACGAGATGTTATATGGAAGAAAATGTAGAACCCCCGTATGTTGAGGGGAGTAGGTCAAAGAGATATTGCGCCCAAAGGCGTAGTGGCCAAAACTAATGAAGAGATCGAGATCGTACGGGCCCGATTGAAGGCGGCTCAAGACCGACAGAAAGCCTATGCAGATCGAAGAAGACGACCCATTGAGTTTCAAGTAGGGGATTATGTGTTGTTAAAGGTTTCACCATGGAAAGAGTAATTCGGTTCCATAAACGAGGAAAGCTCGGTCCCCGTTACATTGGGCCTTTTAAAGTTAAAGCTCGTATAGGAGAAGTAGCGTACCAGCTGGAATTGCCACCAGCATTGGATGGAATACATGACACTTTTCATGTGTCACAACTAAGAAAGTGTCTATAGACGAAACTGCTTATGTGCCCCTTGATGATATCGAACTGGATAAAAGAATGAGTTATGTCGAACGACCGGTGGCTATCAAAGACTTTAAAGATAAGCACCTAGCAACAAGGCCATTAGACAAGTTTTGGTCCAATGGCAACATCGAAAGGGTTCAGATCTCACCTGGGAAATGGAAGATGAAATGCGTGAATACTACCCAGAGTTATTTGGTACGAAATTAGGTTTCGGGGACGAAACCTTCTCTAATGGGGTAGATTTGTAAAATCCCAAAAATTATATATATGTAGGTGCGAGTGCGTAAGTACAAATGCTGATTAAATAGTGACAAGAAATATAATCTTAGTTAAAATACAAGTTAAAATTTAACTAAAGGGATACGTTTAGCCATAATAACATAAATATCAAACTAGAGGGACCAAACTTGGATAAGTGGGAAAGTAAATAAATAAAACATAAAAATTAAAACTCAAGACACATATATCAGAGGGGTGTGTGTCGACTGGAGCAAGAAGAAGAAAGCAAAACCCTATAACATCACAAATCAACAAAATCATAAGGCAAGATGAAGTTTAAATGTATGCATGGACTAAGATTCATAATCATTTAAGTGTTCCTAACACCAAGTCAGTCAATTTTATGTTCTAATGATGTTTGATGAAAAGGGTTATGTATATAATGTGAATGTTTATGAAATTGAACATGAATCCTAGTTAATGTCAACATATAGAAGTTATAATGTGCTAGATTTTGAATATATTGATGATTTTGGGTAAAACCCACTTGTATGCTATAGAATGATCAAGTTTAGTGAGGATTATGTGTAATTAGTGTAATACTAATGTTTGAAGTAATTGGTTATAGATACACCGTTGAGAAATTAACATAGAATAGAATATATATGGCTATGGTGATGATTTTTGAGGCTAAGAATTGTTGTGTAAATTTATGGATAAAATGAGAAATTATGCTTAATTTACTTGTACATTATACTTAATTGATGATACGCACACCACGTGTTTTGAATGCTCTAATTGAATTAAATTGTGATTCGTTCGTATGCTTGCTAAATTGGTATTATGATGATAATGGAAGAGTATATAGTTGGCTAACACCATAATGTGCAATGAAAAATGTATAAGTAATGAAATTATATGAAGGCTAAATTTGTGAAGTTGTAATGTATAGGAGCAAAGAAAGAAGAAAGCACGAGTCATTCCAAGACACAAGTAGCGCAAGACCACGGTAAGTTCATGTGAACTTCTCTTTATCTTAAACAAATTATGATGTTTATCTCTTAATATATTGTTATGAAATGGTAACTATAGTTTAGAATATGGTGTACGCAAGGTGTCGAAATATCAAAGAACGTGAAGTATGTATGAAGACCCATTATGAACGGGTCAAAAGGTATGAATAGCAAGGTAAAGAAAAAGATAAGTAATGGCTAGTAGTAAACGAGTCAAGTGAATGAAACTTAAGATGACGAAATGGTTATGTGTTGATCCATTGTGAATGGGTAGGATGAATCGAAGTTATCGATGAAAAATGAGTAGAAAATGCAATATTCATTTAAAATGGAATTGCTAGTGTGAAGAGAATGAATGATGAAAAGAATGTGTTCGCGTTGACTCATTGAGAACGGGTCAACCGAATGAGAATGAATGATGAAAAGAATGTGTTAGCGTTGACTCATTGAGAACGGGTCAACCGAATGAGAATAAATGATGAAAAGAATGAGTTCGTGTTTACTCGTTGTTAACGGGTTAATTGGGTATGAATGAGAAAGTTTAAATGAATGGTTCATATGAGACCTATTCAAACGGGTCAAAACTTTAAGGATGTTAGTTTTATAAATTGTTTGTAGTAAAGTTATAATTATTGAATGAATTGTTAATCAACTTTGTTGTGGTGTTTAGGTAAAACTCCTATTTGATGATGCGCCTCGCTTGGAACGAACACAACTTTTGCCCCCTTTTTACGCTTCCGCAAGGATTAAAGGCACATGGGTCATAATACTCTTGGGTTTGTGAATGATGAACTTATTTTAAAAGTCCCTTTTGTAAGTAGATGAACTAGTTTAAGTAATTAGTATGTTTAAGATATGTTATTAAAATATTTTATAGTCATGTTTGTCGAACTAATTTTCAAGGGCATAATGGGAATTCTAGGCTATGTTTTAAAGGTTTAAAATTTTTACAAACTTTCGGTTATGAAAGTATGTTGGGCGTTTCAATAACGTATTTCATGTCTCGAACTTGAAAAAGAGTTTGTCAGATGAAAACTTATTCGTGCCACTGGATGAGATCCAAGTGGACGAACAACTGAGGTTCGTGGAAGCACCAATCGAAATCATGGACCGTGAGGTCAAGATACGGAGGCACAGTAAAATTCCAATCGTCAAGGTTCGATGGAACTCTCGGCGTGGACCGGAGTTCACATGGGAACGAGAAGACCGGATGAAAGCTAAGTACCCCAGCTATTTGAAACACGCAACACAGATGGTGCTAACTAAACTTCGGGACGAAGTTTCCTAAACAGGGGGTTACTGTTTATTTACTACTCCACAAGGCACGACACTATAACAAGCACTATAACAAGAAGATTATTACTCCACTGTTCGTGAAGTGGCTTAAGTTCAATTTTGCTCGTATTCCGATTCCGACATTTTACAAAACTTTACTCAAGTCAATTTTTGGGACGAAAATTCTTTCAACACGGGGATAATGTAACGACCCGAACATTCAGGTCAGTGTTTGTTTCTGACTTCCACGGCGGTTTTGGTTACACAGTTTTTCACGGATTTAGTGTGTATATATATATATATATATATATATATATATATATATATATATATATATTAGTAAAAAAATAAAAAATAAAACCATAAACAACCCAAAATCTTCCGGCCCAAACTTGCCCAAAGCCCAATAGCCTATTGATTTGGGTTATATGTATACGTAGGTATGCATGATATGTTAAAAAACTGCCACATCTGGCGGCAACCTCCACCTTGGATGTTTATATGCATGTATACTTATGTATGCATGTAAAGATAAAAAAACAAAAACCTAAATACCCACCACTGTTGGCGACGGAAAAAGCCCCCAGCGTGCGACACCCACATCCGCCACTCTTTCTCGGCTCTCTCGCATCTCCTCTCGATCTCCGGGCGTACCAAGCGTAGAGGCTTCTACACTTAATTTACTTCTTTGTTGAGCACCCAAAGGTGAGTTCACGGTCCCTAATTTAAAGTTTTGAAATCAGGGAAGGTAACACAAGCACGTTACGGTAATGTAAAGCTTATCCGTTATAAGATTATAACGCTTTTATTTAATGGAATATTGTTGTATTGTTATGGTCACAAAGTAGCCTTATCACATAAAGTCCTTGTAACCTCGTACCGTTAGTATTGGGTTTAATAGTGGGGGATTTTTGAGTAGTACTACTGGGCCCGACAAGCCCCACCTGAGCTAGTCGCGCTAGCTAGACCGGTAATGGTCACCGGGTGTAGAATTAGCCTAACTTACCGCCTTGGTCAGTGATAGACCTGGCAGACAAAGGCAACAACAGTCAGCTTCGGTTTTGAACTCTTTCGTGACGTAACGCGGGTTAGCTACCTAAAAATATAACAATAGTATATTAAATACTGTTAATTACTATTCGGGTTGAATGGTGGGAAATTGTGAAATCAAAACATGTTATAATTGAAATCTGAATTTGTGAACTCACCCATCTTGATTGACTGACACTTGTTCTTACGTGTTCTACCCAGGTAGCAAAGGTACATTTCACAAATAGGAGCACCGCATGACATCAAAAACCTTTTATTTCGTAAACGTTGCATTTACTTAATGGTTTTCTAAATGGTTGGCGTTTGTTTTGACGCATGATTTACTTTACATTTGATTCGCTTTCGCATTACTTTTGAACCGTTTGTCTTTTGGTAAAACGGTTTTCTTTTCATATAGAGGTCGTTCTACATGGCTGGTGTCTAGATCCTGGTTTGTCACGCGCCTTGCGATAAAACCCTGCAAGTGGAATTTGAGGGTGTGACATTTGACTTAGGCAGAGCTTGTCTTCAACAGATTTGTATAGCAAACTTTAGCTTCAACGGACCTTTGAGTAGCAGATGTTTGATGTCTTTGTCTTTGGGAGGTGTTTAACATTCAAAGCACTGTTTATTCTTGATCAGATGATATAGATCATTTTGGCTTTCCAGTCATCTATTCTTTCATAGGGTTCAATAGATCCAACAGTTCTTATGATGTGTTTTAACTTCTATATTCACTTGTTTGAATCACTTTTCATTTGCCAATCACCCAAAATTTCATAGATTTAAGATGAGATTCGAAACACACACATGAACACCAATAATCTAAAAGTTTTAGGTTGAAGTATACATACCGATGATTGTTGCTACATATATTCATGATAGATGACGACCTTCTTGGTGAAATTATCATCATTTACTAGTTTGATTACTTAATTCTCCTGAGATTATTGCTCTCTTCTCCATGTCGCACCATAGAAAACACACATCAGCCTTCTTTTTAGTTCCAGAAGATACACGGATTTTCACCAAAACATCTAATAAGCCAAGTGGGGTTAGCACATTTAGTCCCTCTTGTTCTCGTATGATTCATTTACTACACAAACCTTTTATCTTTTGTTAAAAACACTTCCTTTATTTCAAAAACATTAGTTTAATTAAACAACATATCTATACTTAACTATAGTTAATAAATCCACAAAATTTACTCTTTTATCATGTATAAACAATTTCTTAATAAATAAGACCCTTTGTTAAATCAGGTTCGTGAACCTATAGTTGTACCTGAAATTGGGATGTCACATAGAACATATGTTTGATGTAATAGATTAGATGTTAGATTCCCACAAATGTTTGCTAACATGTATGGAATATTTTCTGTTAGAAATGTTAGATGTCATATCAGGGTGGGCCAGCTGATTTGCAAACAGAGCTTTCATACTTGTATAAATAGTTCTCTGTGTTAGAGATCTATTTCATCACACACTTCCTTTTATACCAACAACAAAGTTAGTGATCAGTCTGTGGGAGAGTTTGTAAAATCATTATACTGTAGTTGAAATCATTTGGAATTCAATAGAAAACAATTTTGTATAACTTCCTGCTTGTTTGTTTATCTTGTTTGCGTTACAATTTACAAATTGTTTGTTCTTCATTGCTTTAACATACAAGTATAACAAACTCAGATCCAACAACCATTAATCACCACACAATTAGTGTGGTGATTAGTGATGGTGGATTGTTATTAGTTGGGAATGATTTGTCAATAATTGTGACTCTTAGGAACTTCAAAGATCTTAAGGATCTTCTAAACTAACACATGGTAATTAGAAATATCTTCACAAATCCTAATTCCCTTAACACTAAACACACATATACTCCCCTCTCTCCCTCAATACCTATGACCACACCACAACCCCAAACCCTTTCCATTTTCTCCTCCAAATACCATAAATCAAGGCTTAATTTCTTGCATGTTTTGAGATTTAAGAAGACCTTAGAACTTACCTTGGGTTTGAATCTCAAAACTCAACCTCTTCCATCATTTTGAAGACTTTGTTCATCCTAGCTTGTCTAGTGGTAAACTCTTGAACTTGTCTAAGTAATTTTGATTGTAAAAGTATAGTTTGTGAAGAATGATTCACCAAATGAGATGTTTTAGGGGGTTTGTTAAAATAACTAATCAAATGGTTAAAATGGAAAATTTGAAGTGTTTGGGTGGTTGATAGTATATTGGGTTGTCGATTGAGGATCTTGTTGTTTGATCAAAGTGTATTAATGTGTTTAGATGATGATTATTGTGAAATGATGAATATGACTATATAGTGTTTTAGACTAAAAGTGGGTGTTATATGTGTGTATAGAGCAGTGAGAATGATCAGGGCCGTCTACGAAAATCCAAAAAAAAAATTTTTGCCCCTGTGCAAGAAAAAATTGGGCCCTATTCGCGAATCTTTATATAATAGAAACTCATCAATCATTCAATCAATGATATAAAAACTAAGAACCCATAATACAACCATAATTGTTATGAAATAGATTTAAAAAATTAACAAAATAGTGTAGCAAAAATGATCAAAGTATCGAACCTACTTACTAAGCAAATAGTGTGGTTCTCCTAGCTTTTTTTGAAGCAAAGCTCTCGATCAACTCTTTGTAGTCCATAATATCAAATATTTAACTTTCAATAGATATTGTCGCCAACCCGATTAGCCTTTCTGTGACATTGTAGAACGTAAATAGGTTTTTAACAACTTCAACTTTGAGAAACTTCTTTCTGCCAATGCCACGATTACCGGAATTGTCAACAAGACTTTATACCATTTATAGCGTTAGGATAAGTACTATTGCGTTGGAAGATATTGGCTAAAAAATTCAAAAGGGGTGTCAACGTGGCTCGCTAAACATGTATCAATCAACTTCAACTCCGTATACAATTCCTTAGCATCAATATCAGACTCTCCTTCATACTTCAATACATCTTGAAGGCAATAACAACACGCCTTAAGCTTGGCTTCATCAAGAGTCTTCAACTTTTTAGGAAACAAAAACCTAAATATTTTTTTGAATTTTGGTTATTGATCAAATCGTGTTTCTAGTGAAAAAATAGCTTGATCAACAATACATAAAAAAATAACTTACTCTAAATCCTCCTCGGGTGAAAATTTACTTCTTCTACACTTGACGATTCATCAGGTTGTTTTTCCTTATATATCACATGTTTTTTAAGGAATTGCGCATTAACAGATATTTTATTTGCAATTTCTCTAGCTTCATCAAGCGCCTTAAAGAACCCCACTTCTCTATAACTCTTAAAGAATTTAATCAATTTATCCACTTCATCAATAGCAATATCAAGAACAACATCTTTTAATTGCAACCGTTTGCTCACAACATTCATCTTTGATAATAATTCAAACCGAATGACAATTTGTGGCAAAAATTCAAAATCACCAAGTTCATGTCTTCTAGTGATTTAGCTTCACTTATGATTTTAGCATCTTTATTCGTCTCCCTAACTTCTCGCAAATCTTTTCTTACATCTCCAAGTTGAGTTCTTATATGCTTAATACTATCTATATGACTTTCCCAATGAGTTGTAGAAAATGATATAAGAGTTAACCCTTTAACATTGTCTTTCAAAATTTGCCACCTATTAATAGAATGGGCAAAAATAGTATATAACCGTTGTATTGTTCCAAAAAATTCTTTAGATTTAGTAATTATGTTAGCCGTGTCACATAATGCTAGATTTAGACTATGATAACCACAAACACTATAGAAAGCTTTAGAATTTTTTTTTCTAAAAATCTAGTTTGAACTCCTTTGCTTTTTTCCTCTCATGTTTGCCCTATTATCATACCCTTGACCACACATATCACCAATATCAAGACCTAGAGTGTCGGGGTGTGACATAGAGACCTAGTTCCTTACACATAACTTCAAAAGGTCCTAAACCCGTGGATCATCAACAACCAAAAAACCTAAAAACGATTCCTCAACTGTCCGAAAACTAGCGTTAAAATTCACACACCTCACAATTATAGACATTTACACTTGGTGACTTGTTTCAGGCATGCAATC
>CAMTDV010000842.1:0-10820 GCA_947069175.1 Scalesia atractyloides | reverse complement strand
CAGAACAACTATATCTGCGGTGCGTGTGTGACTCATTCACGCATTTCTGCTGTCTGTCAACGCTCTATGTTTTACGAGCTAGTAATTTTATTTGTTTTAATACCCGTTCAATATATCGCTCGTATGTCGGAACTTAAAGACAGGACTAAGAAATAGGCCTAACAGACGAAGCCTAAACGGAGAGATTTGCAAGGTCGCAAACCAAGCAACGCAGGTAGTAAAAAAATCGTCGCAAAATCCTCATTAAACAACTTAGGTCCATACACGAGATGAACGATTTTGGCGACGAAAGTCATGACCTTACCGCGAGTGACGGTGAGGTAATTAAACCTCCCACAATGCCGCCCGGCGATTTATCGTTCGATTGTGTGTTGCTGAAAGACTTACGTAACCTGGAATTATGTCGATGGTCGTTTTAAAAAGGTATTAAAAGCAAAAAGATATGCAAAATAGGATCAATGAAATTGAGTTTCGTCACAACAGGCGAGCAATGCGGCGAATCGTGCATTGTCAATGGGCCGGAAAGGCCAATGAATAGCCAAAGCGAACAGAAAGAGGTTGATAAAATCAACAAGCATCTGCGGCTACGTCAAGAAAAAATGAAGGTTCCAGGAAACCACCATAAACTTATAAGTGATACAAATGATGAGATGCATCAATTATTTGTATGACATACAAGAGCTGGATCACAAGCTTGAGGAACATGCAGAGGTATTGCAGGATGCAAATGCTACTACGAAACACCTTGCCAAAAAGGTCAATACCCTCGAACAACGTGTTAACAATGCTCCGAGCGGAGGAGGAGGTGGCGGGAACCGCCAACCTAATAGATCGACGTGATTGTTATTGAAAGCATCCAACATTAGTATTTACGGAGCAAAATCGCTTGTTTCCACATGATTTCATTCAGAAATTTGAGCATTTTACAAAATGCTACGAATGCTCCTGATGCGCATAAAGACATGTGTTTACCACAGTGGTAGCTACGAACGATCGTGAGACCTGGATGACGACGTTATCGCCAGATGATACGTAGAACGTACAAAGGAGAGTTTTTTGAGATTCTATTGGAATGAACGTGCCCAAGATATGCTCGAACGAGCGTGCGAAATTTTGATTGTGCAAACAGCCTACAAGACGTAATTGGGCAATTAATTCGATTTACTATCGCGCTAAGCCATTCTGACCACCGTAGTACGTCCTACATAATGATACGATCGCACATAAACTACCTGGTGATACCAGATGCGAGTCGAAAAGAAAGGTCAAACAATAGAGCAATTTATTGAAAGCTAGTGCGTTGAGTGAAATTAATATCGATTTTGCAAACACAAGAAGGTAAGGATTATGCCGACGTGCAATCCAAACCAACCCCCAGTGGACGTTGCAACAACAGATGATTATGAGTGGGGTATGGCCCCCCTCATGCTCCACCCTACGATCCAAATGGGACCGATGGACCGCTCCCTCCCATCCACCCCCATTAATGCAACATCCACTTTTTCGGCACCAACGGTACACAGGTGCGTCCGAATGCATTCCGGTACCCTCCATTTATTAAAGGCCAAGCTAATCCACAGGTGGATACCTAGGCATATTTTAACCCGAGGAAATAATGGAAAGTGCCTCGCAACCAAGATGTGTATTATACACCACCGCACAAAATACGCGAACGCCAGTGCAGCGATTCCGATTGCCCCCACCCACAGCACAGAATCCACCATTGGCTAATTTTGCCAGCTAAGTTTATGATGATAGGACCCGAACGGAATACCAAGAATGGTAAATGGTACGCAAGTAACCCCTTCATCCCCAATATAATGACGATGATGATTTTTATTATAGCGATGAACCCAACCATTGTATGATGAAATACAAAAACATACAATGATTGGTATGATGCATGTTTAAATCAGCAAATGCACCAAGCGACAATTACCGAATTCCCAACGCAACAAACCGTTGACAATTCGATGCAAGTTCAATACGCCACGTTATGCATCCAGCACCTACCGCCACGCACGTGGCCACGAACGTAAACAACCGCACATCCCGCCTACTCCTACAGTACGAGTATTCTAACGAGCACCACGAATACAGCGTCTACGACGACTCAACCAGCAGCCACCACGGCGACTTCGGGAAACCGACAGAGCTAGGGGAAGAGAGGGATAAACCTAGCCACATAGAGATCCCTAACGATATGTTTTACGAGTATGTGTGGATCGGAGATGGTTTGGTCCATCATCTCAAACGAGGTGATGTTGACCAAATTGAAAAATTACCAGATTACGTA
Organism: Scalesia atractyloides; assembly: GCA_947069175.1. Classification (NCBI taxonomy): domain Eukaryota; kingdom Viridiplantae; phylum Streptophyta; class Magnoliopsida; order Asterales; family Asteraceae; genus Scalesia; species Scalesia atractyloides. The sequence goes on along the minus strand of CAMTDV010000842.1, from coordinate 8,524 downwards.
CGTGATCAAATAGGCCTAGAAGAGCTCTATGCGAGCCTTCAAAAGGTGACTTTTTACACCTAATGCCAAGGTGGTATTGTCGTTAGGGCAACGAGAATTGAATTTTAAAGGGAAACCTTACGAGGTCGTAGAGAAGCAAATTAACAGCATTATTAATTTGCTATTGGACGTAAAAAAGTCCAGCATATATTTTTAATGATGCCGCTGGTAAAGCCTCGTAAAAAAGGTGACAAACCAGTAAGCCTAAGTAGGTACATTCGTACTAGAAATATTTTAGTAAAATTAACAGACGATAAACGTATCACGTTTTGGCGCCAGATGGCGTACGCATATCTAAAATTAGAAAAGATCCATACGGAAAAAATGGCGATGAATTTGATCGACCTGCGATCGATCAAAGAAATAATGTAATACCATTACAGAATAAATTCTTTTATTCGAAAGCGTACAATCGATATTACCCAGACATGTCGATGTACACGCACGTGTTTTCAGATGGTTGTGCACGCTCTCGATAAATGGGAAACATCTGTACTTGATTACAAACGTGATAGAGAGGCCCCGCCGCGGGAAGCTGCATTAGGACGTCTGAAAACATTATTCGAATCGAATATCGACCGAAATAAAAACCCTATGGACGAGAAAATTTACATAAACAACTCGATGATGAAGAAATTAATCCAAGCGTTGTCTATGAAAATTGATTGCTGCCCAAAATTTACGGGTGTTTATTTACGTCGAAAAATAACGCCAAACGGCGATGCAATTTTTGCAAAAATTGTATATGATCCGCCAGCTAAGGCTGGCCACTTATCCAAACCGGTGAACTTTGAGAATTGACCATTCTTTTCACCAAAACCGCCAAAACAGATTTTTGGCAAAGGTGATAACCAGGTGATTATGGAAGATGCTAATTCTGATGACGAGATCCGGAAGTGGATAAAACACCTAAATTGAAAGTCAATGCGATTGATGCAATCGAGTATGCACACCCTGCTTCGAACGAAGATGAGATACAATCTATGACTCGTGATCAATTTATTGATCACCAAACGGTCGATCCAGCGTGTGTAATCCCGGTTATGATTGGATTAAAACCGATGGCGTTGCAATTGGACTCAGGGGCTCTGCCAATGTAATTTCGAAGCCCGTCGTCGAGTATATTACTCGACAACACCCTCAATGGATTAAGTATATCCAATTACGCCGTCGGTACTATTAAGAATGGCTGATGATAAATTAGTCAAAACAATGACTCATATCGTGGAAATTTGTATGAGAGTAGGTACTCAGATGATTTACTCACCATTTACATCTTGGATACTCCCGCCAAATCGTGCATAATGGGCCGTGTGGCCATGAGATACTTAGGTATTTTACCTCAGCTAGAAGAGGGGCACGATTATGCTTTATGTAAACCACGAAATGGACAACCGTTCAAAATACCTTACCTACGTGAGGACGAATATAGGGACGCCTTGTCCGTCTACCATTGTGAAGTTGAACCACAATACATGCACGAAATGGTGCACAACTTACACAGAAAATCGGGATACCTCGACCAAGAGCTATTCGATGAGCAATTCAAGGCTCAACAGCTCTATAAAAAGAATATGAAGAATGACTTAAACAACCTCGTTCTCAAGGGTAAAATTACCGCGAAGAGGCAGACGATGCCTATAAAGAAGTTGAAGGCTACTGTGACATTTTCAGCAACTCGCCAGGTCGCTATGTTGGCGAAAGAGTCAACTTCAAGTTGACATTGACCCAAAACTGGGTCCTTGGAGAGGTGAAAAATTCCGTCCTTCGCAGAAGATCATGGAAGCCTTGGAAAGACGATCGCAAAAATGTTGCGAGAAGGTTATAATAAGGCCCTCACGGTCAAAATACATTAATACGATGGCGCCGGTCATAAAAAAGAACGGTGACATTCGGTTGTGTTTAGATGCCGACGAACTCAATAAAAAACTACAACAAGTGCTTACAGAACCGAACCCGGTTGAATGGATCATCTTTGAAAACAAAGGTGATGAATTATTTTGCACTCTCGATTTTACTGCCGGTTTCTGGCAGCTGGTTCTCGACGAGGCATCGCGTCAATACACCGCATTCCAAGTATGCGGACAAGTTTATGAGTTTTGTCGATTACCGTACGGTTTGAAAATATCAAGTGGCGAGTTCGTTCACATATAAATCAGGTGATTCCTGACATGAAAGGAGTGACTAAGTTTGTTGACGACGTCAAGGTGTCTGGTGCAACATTTAGAGAGACTTTAGATCGTTCTGAAAAGAAGTATTCGAAGCAATTCGAAAGAATGGTTTAAAATTAAACCCTAACAAGACGCAATTTTTCCGCGAATACGCGGAACATTTGGGCTTCATTATTTCAAAAGATGAAGTTGCCAAACAGAGTGAGAAAATAAAGAAATTTATGGAATTTGTTGAAAAACACACGAAGAAAGGGAAATTTGCACTAAAAACGGTGAAAGAAATTCTCACTCTGGTAGGACTGACCGGTCTTTATAGGAATTTTATTCCTAATTATATGCAAATTTTGCGACCTATCTATGACCTTACCAAGGGTAATGAAGACAAGGTCGTATGGGGCAAGGAGCAAGAAAAAGCTTTTGAGCAATTGAAAGCTGAGTATTGCAAAGATTTCAAACTGAAACCACCGCCTCAAGATGGTGATTTGTATCTTGATACGTACGTATCCGAAGATGCAATGAACGCTGTGTTATTCTACATAGATAAGGTATCGAAAGAGAAGCATATCTGCTTATTTGTATCGAAACTTTTCGAAACACATCAGAAGAATTTCACGCTTTTCGACCCGTGAAATGATGACACTGGTGCAAGTTTTGAAGAAAGTTCAAATGTGGGTCATTGGACGAAAAATTCACGTTCGGAAAAATTTATTGGCGATCGCTAATAGGTATAGAGAGATGGCGCAAACACATCGTAAAGCTGCTCATTGGATTACTTGGTTCAATTGTTTCGATCTACAATGGACTATGGATAAATCCAATAAGCACTTGTACAGTGTAAAAGCGCCAGAATTGGAATTAAAGAATTTTTCGACCGAAATACCACCTTTGGAAGTGTTATTTGTTGAAGAAAATATCACGATACTTCATAATCGTCTGAACGATATTCCTAAGTTCCAAAACGGAGATGAAAAATGTGAAGCGATCATGAAGATTTTAACTACGCATTATCCGGAAACGGACAAAAAAGAAATTGAAATAAAAAAGCGTAAAGCTAAGAAATTCGCGATTAAAGATACGCTCGTATATGAAAATTCAGGGAAGAAATGGACTTGGATGATGAGGAGGTCAACGACCTCACACCTATCAAGAAACCTATGTTAATGAAAAGGCTAGATAACGGCTCGCTGGTACCCTACCTACCAGACACCCTATTCTACGATACGGTAGACTACCTGCATTATGCATATGGCCATTTGGGCCAGCTAAGTTGGAAATGATATTTCGTCGTATGTATTATCATCCCAACTCTATGCACTACATACGCGAAATATGTAATACGTGCATTGTGTGCAAAGTAAATAAAAATTACACCAACCACAAGGTCTTAGAATACGGACAAATAGAGGCGTACGCCATAGGCGATGTTTTGTCAGTTGACATTTTTGGACCAATTCCGCAATCGAAGGATACCCTAAATTTTTACTGGTGGTAAAAGACATTTTTACCGGTAAAACTTGGATCCAAACAATGTGTCATACGCGACAAAAGGATGTCTGCAACGCAATGCAACCGTCCTTGCGGACATCGAACGTCGTGACGTAACCGTCAAAAAAGTAATTACCGATAATGGTACTCAATTATAAGTGAATCTGGTAAAGCTACTTGAGCATAATGATATCAAGGTAGCCCATACCAATGCCTACAACCCGCAATCGTCTTCGGTCGAACGTACGATGCGAGTAATCGGTGATAAGCTGAGGGTGAAATTGAATAAAATTCATAACCCTCATAAACCCCATACGGGATGGCAAGGCTTTATTGGAGAAATCCAAATTGAAATAAATAATACACCTACGTCATTTCGGATTCACCCCGAACGAGGCATGGGGCATGGTAGATGCTATAAATGCGAAAATGCCTCATAAACGAAAGAAATTCGATTTTACCCATAAATTAATCGAATTGAAAGAGAATTTGAGCAAAATTAAAGCTCCTTCAATTCCTTTATCGGAATGCTTTTACGAAGAAATTAGACCCTACGGTCGACTTAATTTTAGATCCAGACGGATACGCCCGCGTAACCGCCGACGGCGCGTGTTCGAAGAATGGAGACGCGGACGCGGGTAGCGGGGATTGGAATCTGCTTTGCACCAGATTCATTGAGAAATGTATCCGATCGGATATCACCTACTGAAGATTTCCAACTGTCGAATAATTTTGCTGAATTGTCAGCCATTATTCAAGCATTGGAAATTTTAAAATTTAATGACGTGAAAAAAGTTAAACTTTTTCAGATTCGAATTACGTCATTAAGGCTCTGAACCATACGGTTAACGTGTGGTTGAAAAACAAGTGGCTTAACGCCAGGAAAAAACCTGTCCACCACAAGAAGCTTTTTGAGCAAATTTTGGAATTGAAAAAATCGTTCGATTTCATTGAATTTCACCACGTCTACGCACGTAAATACGAATACACGAACGTGATAGCGGATCACTTGGCCAAAAAAGCTGTCTACCGATTGAACCTGGCGAAATTCCAAATCGATAAAATGACTGACCGTCAAAAAATTGAAACTTATATTCGGGAAAGAAGACGATTAAAAAAGATCGAAGAGGAGTACAAGTTCAACAAGGAGCACAAGGATCCAGACACGCTTAAGGAAGGAGATATGGTTTTGCTCACAAATCATAAATTGTCTAGTTCGGACAAGCAAACCGCGAAAAAATTGTACCAAAAGCGTATTGGTCCATTTAAGATTCTCAAACGAGCAGGTACCAACTCTACCTACTTGAACCAACCGACGGTTCAAACGTGAATCGCATTGCGAACGTTAGACAACTGACGTTGTTTTTTAAAAAAAGGCTGAAATTTCAGAAATGGAAAAAGATCCCTGCCTACGTTCGTGGCTTGATAAACGTACGTTAGAGAAGAAAAATTTCTGATTTTTTGAATGACCATAAAATTGAAAACCAACAACGACGAATCATCGGAGGAGGATGAATTAGAAATGGTCGAAAAAAATTCAAAAAATCAAGGTTCCAAGATCGGACAAAAAATGATGAAAATACCAAAAACGCCACGAAGGTAATTTTGTCAAAATTAGAAAAAATCGCGCGAGATCAAAGACAAGCCGCTCGAGCAAAGAAACGTTCGGAGTACCTAGCTAGTAAAGCTGGCACTAGTAGTGAAGAGCCAATAACGAAGAATTGGACACACCTGTGAAGAAGAAGAAGAAAAAGAAGAAAAAGAAAAAGGAAAATACTTCGAACGAAGTACCTGTCATAGATCTAACCACGGATGACAAGGAGAAAGATGCTGCGAATGAAGAACCAAAGGAAAAGAAAACTCGAAGATCTGAACGTCTCGCAGCTACCGCCCTTCGAATGGGACAACGGTTAATTTTGAAAAAGAATGCCAAAACGGTAAACCAAATTAAAATGCTTGATAATGAACAAAAATTCTACGGCAAGTATTACGGTACTGATCCAGATCCAAAAAACTGAATACGAAGATGACCGTTCGGTATCAGTTAGCGAAAGCGAAAGTGACTCGTCTGAATTGTCTTCGGACGAAGAAAACTCACTGGAATTCATATTAAATAATTCGCCAAACAACTCTGATACGGAGAAAATGATAAGAAAGGTAAAAAAGCAAAATCGAAGATTAAAAAATTGGCGCTTTGGTTGATGGGTTCGAACAAAAAAGATTAGAATTAGCCAATTCAGCGACGCTCGTCGTTCTATCTTCGTATTCACCCGCACCCTCTCGCTACTTTTCGTACCGATCTCGTAAAAATTCCAGGAAATTTTGCGAGAATCAGCCGTTCAGTTTTGGAAACATCACGCGTCATCTATCGATTGAAAGGCTATTATGTTGTGTAGATCAGTATCGAAAGGACGTAATTGTGCGTAACCAGAGCTAACGTGGCTATTTTTATTATTTAGCGCCTGATGCGGTGAAGTATAAGTTCGCGAAAACCAGTACATGTGCGGTAATATAGTTTAATGTAAGATAAAGTGCGTACGTATAATTATACAAGTACCTTACGGTGATAAAAAAACAGTGCTATTGGCAATTTCAACGATCGCAATGGATAACAAATCGACCATTCCCATACCTGGCTCCCGCATTACGCAGACGTCGACCTGGAACCTACGATTTGGGTATGTTACCGTTCGGATACGATTAAACGGAATGGTCCATGATCATATTATACCGGATGCGATTAGCGTTAACGTACGAGCTAGAGGACGAGCTTGCACAAGAAGATTTTCCCGAATTGATCTACGAAACATGATCCGCGAGCTGTTCCATCAAGATCTATTGTTCGATTTTGACTATAATCCAATAGAATAATCATCATGGAGATTCACAATTTCTACTTCGCGAATGGGGATCGATTTTGGTAATTCGCAGAGAAAGCCGTACGGCACGGGTACGCATACCCATAAGCAGTCGTCGATGACTTCCTCGATACTTTCGGCTTTATCCCGGCGGAATTTATGTAAGTTTTAAGATGTTTAGATTAAGTAGGATACGTACGTACCACCTAGTATTAAGTCAAGATGTACCTATTTCTGATTTTTTCGATTTTTCGTTTCGAATAAAATAATTAATGTACACCGTATAGACTTCTTTTTTACTTAAAGTACAATAAATGAACAAATTGACACACGTACAAAGCCAGAGAATAACTACTGTAACAGGTAAGTGAAATTGATTCTCTTGAATATCGCAATCGTGAAATATCACATCACTCTGATCGGAGAATATTTTGCTAAGCAAAATTCGAATGTGCGTTCGTACGATTATCAAACCAAAATTTTGATAAATCAAAACCAATGTGCCAGTAGTTTCGATTAAGTGCGTTCTCGCAAAGCATAATATTTCGAGCGTATAAGGGAGGCAGCGTGCGTATATCGAGTACTGTAAATTGATGAAAGTGATCGCGTTTATAAATTTACCGTACGGTTAATTTACGAGTGTTTGCTACGCAATCTTTCTACGTTCGTATGATGGCTCAGGACCGATTTTCCCCGGATTAGACCCGGCGCTTGCGGCCATTCGACCGCCCGAAATGGACCACCGTTCCGATCGATCTTCTTACAATTCCGCGACCTGACACCAGTACAACGACGCCGCGTATCGTAGTAACGTCGCTGCCAAAAGAGCGGGAATATAATACGCTTCCTCCATATCAACGACTTCGACCAACGGCTAAATGAGCTAATTTTTCAAAATCTAAAGATTTCGCGTACGGAAACTCAGCAATCGTTATCGAATTTCACCAACATTTTATGAAGAAGGTGCGCAGCTGATCATTGCGAGGCGAAGAGATCGTACGACAAGGGTCTATCGACCAATGGCGATCATAGACGAGTTCCTGCAGCTATTAAGATTAAATTACGCGGATTTTGCGTAAAATTTGAAGTTTTTATACAAATCGAAAAAGTAAGAACTCGTCCGGTAATGTTTATAGGTAACTTGTACCTCGGTATTAATTTTAAGATGTAAAATTTCTCAACGAATAAAAAATGTACGGATAGTCCAGCGATATACGTATACGTATTACTTGTCCATGCCTACCAGGGCAAAAAAATAGGAACATGTTCGAACAAATAGGTAAAAGCTTACATAAGAATCAACAAAATTATAGGAAGGGCAACGTGGCAACAGGGGATAAAATTAACAGACTCAAAAATGAGTAAAAATTTAACGAAATGCTTCGAATAGAATATCACCAACGTGATAAGAGTTTAAAAATAAACTTGGTAACTATTATCTGAACAGATATGGGTAAGTTCAATTGTATTGAAACATTTTTTCCACAGGTGTATTACAGTTATGATACGAACGCAAGATGCACCTATGTGCAAATAACCGAAAGGTAAGTACTTTACAATTATACCTAGCTCGGGAAAATACGTAGAAACGAATGATTGAAAAATTTATACATGTACGAAAACGTACACATTTTTTGATTTCTATTTTAAAAACCTGAAACGCTCGTTCCGCCTCACACTAACCTACTCACACCTCACTCAAATTACCGTACAGTTTCACTCCTGAAACACATAAAAACATCGTATATTTGAGACAGAAATAGGTGAGTTGAATAGAGAAGGCGAAGAAATAGGTAGGTACCTACTTGCCTTGAAATAAAAACATAAGAAATGCCAAGTTAGAAACGTACGTTTCTTTTTTCTAACTCCACGCCCCAAGTGACTAATTACCATAAAAAAGGTTCATTTTTTGCTGCAAATTACTCAAACACTCATTCGTACGATGAATACGAACCTTTTTCGGTAACAATT
>CAMTDV010000841.1:0-11125 GCA_947069175.1 Scalesia atractyloides | reverse complement strand
ACAGTGTTAATTCCATGATTCTTTATGTAGACCCTTTAGAATACTCTAATATTTATAATGTATTAAGATATTGTAAAGACTTTCTATGAAGCCTCATAGTTCGTAAACAGTTTTCAACTCTAAATATTTCTCTCATCTATCAAGTCTCATTATTATTATATATATAATTTATAAATTTTTTAGCTACAGTGATTTTTATCCTTTTATAATTTTTGTCTTTTGTAATTTTTTTCATTTTTACTTTTTCTTTTCTGTTTTTTTATTTTTTTCTTTTTTAAGTTTCAATCGAATCTGGTGCTGTACATGTAACAAAACGAACGGTCTAATATTGACCAAACAACGTCGGTATCAAAATTGATATTCGTTTTTATTGTTTCGATCAATGTAAACACATCTCAGTATTTTTTTGGTCGTATCATGACTTCTTTTTGTTTCTCTTTCGATAAGTGTTGGTATCTTAATGAACTGAACCAAAATCAAATGAATTCATGCCATTAACATTATTTTTACTATTGAGTCTACGTTTCCATTAAAAACTAGACGCCCTGCCGCAGAGCGCGAATTTAAACCACTAGTTCATTAAAAAAATATTTCAAACTTTTTTAAAATCCTCAATTTGTAAATCCACATTTGGACGAATATTGTGCTACTTAAAGTCCTTTTAAGTTTTAAGAAGTTATGTAATCAGTTGGCCAACTCACTATCAAATTGTGAATCACCTTGACATTTTTATTTTCTGTTCATTTATAAGACATAAATTTACCCTTACTATTTCCACACCTCTAACTTTCACCCCTAAATTTAATATAAATTGAAGCTATTAATTAATGTCTCACTTTAAAAACGAAGTCACCCACCGGCCACCACTACCTCTTTGTCACAAAAAAAAATATAATAATAAATAAATAAAGAGTGAAATTGAGAAAGCATTGCAATTATTTTATGTTAAACAAATAATATAGGGTGTCAAAGTGAAAGTAAACCTTAAGAATATAAACTGTTACAAACCAATCGTCAAAATTTTAAATAAAAAGAGCATAGAGAAAATAAAAAGTGAGGTTGGTGCATATCATATGGACAAGCCCCCATTAAAACCTCCACCATATTTGATCACATATTCTTAATCAAATGGGATGAGAGGTTAATACCTACTAATTTCTTTACTTTTAGAGCTGCTCACAGCTTTTAAGGGGCTATTAAAATAAATACTGCAATTTCATAAATATGGCCTTGCTTTAGAGGTTCTTTCAAAGAATATTCTATTTGCTCACAGCTTTTAAGGGGCTATCTTAGATTAACTTTATAATAATGTAAAAACAAATCATAGCTTATATATGTTTTTTTTAATCCATAGGTTTCTATGATGCCGGATTTGTCAAATAAAGAAAATGAATGATAAGAACACTTGGTTTGGTGTTATGGCCTCTACCACCTCATCTATTTTAGCGTCTTATGACGCCTCTACACCATCTCACCCTCGTCAACGGGGTGCTTTCCTTAGCCTTCGCCAAATAAATAGCGAGCACAAGAGGAAGAAAGCAATGGGGTCCACCACCATCAATCAATCAGATTTTGTATTTATTTATCTTTTTTAAGTTGAAAATGGCTTTATAGGGGACGTTATTCTACACCGTGTAAGTTAACGATAAAGTCCCCCGCTTATGTGTCACCTACGTGGCGTGATAAAACCCTTAAAGGTGTGAGACCACACCACCAGCATAAGAAAAGTAATTTGGATTCATAAATGGGAAATGAATTAAGGATGTTTACCATAAGACCACACCAACCAGCCTAAAAAAACTACGGGAATAAATTTAATTTTCCTATGTTTTTAAATACATAGAGATTCATAAATGATCATTATTTACTGAATCAGCTTCACATTAAGAGCGGATGCGGTCTCGGTAAGGAGTGTCAATTATGTCAGGTTAACGGGTTGTGAATTGACGAGTTAAATTGTATGTTATGTTATGTTGAGGCATATAATTTTAACATATGTAACAAACGATTTGGAGAAATGAATTAAGGATGTAATTTAAGATAAGACTTGTTATCTATTTTATGATCATGACCCATATGTGTTATTTTTCTTTTTTTAGTTGATATTTACTTTTGAAAATTCAATTAGATGAGTAAAGATGATTAAGCATGTCATTAGTTAGAATGGAAGGAAAATTTGTAAAACTGTTGGGTGTGGGCGCAGGGAGGATGTTGAGTAGCCGACGTGGCTTTCCCCCTCCCCCCCCCCCCCCAACCGCTATGATTTTAGTGAACTCGGTGAGATATCCCTGTCCGCCACGATGATTGTTGTTGGTGATGTGTGTTTTTGTTATTTGTTGATTGTTGAATGGAGGGGAAGATGATGAGGGTGAAGAGGAATCATATGTTGAAGGGGAAGGAGGAGATAGTGATGTGAAGGTGAGGTGGAGCTAATGTGGATGTTGGAGGAAGCCCTTCCACACCTCATAGTCTAACGAAACTTAATAAAGTCAGCTAATAATACATAGAGATAAATGGCTCTTTATGGTTATATTAATATAAGCATTAACAAACCAAGTAAAGTGAGTTGCTTATAATCATAACTGATCATGTAACATTACCTAAATTATTACCTAATAGTACCATAAGTATTGCATTAATATGGAGTGATGCGTATGATCCTCCTATACTAGATGATGAAATTTGTTAATATCATTCTCTTTCTGTTTATTATAATAGTTATATTACTATAAGAATAAAGTGAAAACTTTTTAGAAGAAAAATAAGTATTTCATTTCACGAATTATACAATATGTTTACTAATTTATATGAACAAAAGAAAACTAATTTTATATATCATCATGTAAGTGCGAGCAGGATAAGATTTTTTAGAAAGGCATCGGGATTGGTGGAATTAGATGCGACGATTTGCAATAAATTGTTTGTACGGCCAGTAAGTCCTGTCCCATCCTCACCCTACCTTATCGATACGTGTAACTTCATTCAACGTGTATGTTTTGATTTGGTTTTAATAATTTAATAAAGAAAATATTATTATTTTTACTTACAAAATATGCAAAGATTGTCTTCTGTAGACGGCATTAGTATCGTAGTTTTTTTTTTAAAAGTATTACATAACATTTTGAATTTCATGAATGAATCACAACTTGGTTCATACGGGAATTGTTAAAAACTGCCTTTTGATATTCGTTTTATCCTATTTAATTAATGTAAAATATGTATTATTATCATTTTGAGAATACCACAACTTTATATTTGGATTTCTCTTTCGATTACTATATCGAGTCAGTACAGCAACTAGCCAAACCGATACGTTTTGAATTTCGAAGCAACCCAAGGGAGAAGTTTACTAGTTTATATAGTAGATATGTTATACAAACTGATATTAATTTATTCAACCACTAATTTCCTATAATTACCAAAATAAAACCACTAGTTTCTAGCTGTTGGTTAGTATAAAAAATTAAGTAATCAATTAAAGTAATCGAGCCAATTCAAGAAACTCATGGTTTTGTTAAGTTTTTTTTTTTGTTTTGTTTTATAACCAGTGTTTATGGTTCGGCACTTCAGTTATGGCTATACATGTATAAGTAACCAAACCAACATTAAAGCTTATAAAATATTATGTTTTCTGCAGAAATGTTTTCTTATTTTTTTTAAAATAATGTATTAATTGTACTTTTTCTTCTTTTACAAACCGGTTAATTTCAATAACCGGTTCAGTTAACAGGTTATATTAACTTTTTGACTTTAACCGATTATTTTTTTTAACTGATCCGTTTAATTACTTTAGTTTGTTATTTTCGGTTAACTAACGGTTTTTTTTAAATAATTTTCATATTCTTTTCGGTTAACCGGTCTATCAGTTAATAACCGGTTCCGATTCCCATTAATTAACTGGTTTTTTGCCACCTCTAATTTACTCCAGGTATATAAGTAAACAATGGAGCAAGAACAACAGGCCCAGTCAGATGTGAGCAAACAATCGGGTCATCTGACTGGACCTGTTGTTCTTGGAATGGAGTCTTGGACCGGACTGAGCACTACTCCATGATTCCATGTTAGATCATGAGGTTTTTTTCTTTTTCTTTTTATTTTTTATCATGAATTGAAGAATAAAAGTAACCAGCTATTTTTTCCAAAATTTCTTCATCTTGTTGTTTGGGAGACTTTACTGTCTCGAATTAACAAATTGCTAATATTATATTTCACCCAAAATATAATTAGCTTTTGATATTAAAATGAATGCGAAGGTTATAAGTTTGAGTCATGTAAACAACCTCTTATAGAATTACTGGGTAATGTTGTATATATCAGACCTAAGTTAGCCTGACACCCAGACCCGATACATGCACCAGGTTTGCCCAATATAAATTGGATTGAACCCTTCCGCTTCCAAAGTCAGTTAACCTATGGTTAAATTAATTAATCAAATCACCCTTCCCAATAACTAAACTAGCCATACAATTTATAACTGAAGCCAATCAGTTTTAAAAATCTAAAAACTATAGGATTGATCATAGGTTCGATTTTAACAGATAATCGAACCAAAAGGACTTATGTTCACCCGTACTTAACATCAACATATATGAATCAGCCTAGTAACTTCTATAGTCAAAGATTTATTATAAACAATTTTTCACTTAAATAGTGTATTGTTAAGTAATGTATTTATTATAAGACTTAACCTAATACACAGCATTTAGTGATACATTTGGGTGATGTGGCTAACAAAAGTGGAAACATCTATTTTTTTACCACTGAAGGAGAATTGTATTTTTTTTATGAATGTTTTTCTTGTTACACGTCGTTTATAATTAAAATAAATTACTTTGTATTTTAGAAAGCATTTTGTCTTTATATGTTTTGTATTTAACTTGTATATGTCTTCTTATCTTTTAATAGAAATGTTTATAAATATACATAACGGGTTTCTCTTTTTGATTTTCTTTTCATATTTTAACTTCTGTATGTTATTTTTGGTACTTTTTAATAAAAACGTTTTACAAATTATCTAAGTCTTTTTTTTATACTTTCCACTTTTAAGTAAATTTAATCTGAACGACATTTACGTTGAAATTAGACCCCGCGAATATGTACACATTTTCGGGATATAGTCAAGCTCGAACGCGTTCCAATTACAAATGCGAATGCAAATGTAAAACGCAAGCTCAACAACATCAAATGCAACAAATGCCACGACTTCAACCATACCAATAAGTCGAGCACAATTTTATTTCTCTTAACCAGGACAATGAAGAGGAAATTGTTCTAAAACCCAACCACAAATGTTAAAGAACAAAATGGGGGAAAACAGGCACAAGAAGAAACGAGTCACAACGCACAAAACATACCTTGGACCCTGATCGAGTGGAAGTATTAGCACGAGCGTGGTGTAATGTTTCTCTGGATCCAATAAAAAGGTTTAATTTTTTTTTTCAATTTATACATTACTATTTTATCCAATAAAAAAGGTTTATTTTTTTTCAACTATATACATTACTATTTTGTTCACTATATTTATTATTATTATTTTAACTTCATACATTATTATTATTATTATTACACTATATTATTATTATTATTTTTAATTTAAAATAATTTCTAACTAATTACGTTACACATGATATTGTAGGTAACAATCAAACGAGTGATGGTTTTTACGGACTATATTCATGCCTTGATATTGTAACTACTAATTATTTTACATGCCTTGATTAGTAGTTAAAAATTTTAACTACGAATTATTTTCACATGGTATTGTAGGTAACAATCAAACGAGTCATGGTTTTTGGAATAATGTTATGGATCAATTTCATGCCTTGATGAAACGAAATACATACAAACTTTTCCATTCTGTTAGCTCGAAGTTTAGAAACGTGAACAAGAAGTTCTTTTGCCCATACTCCAACAATGTGTATGTCCATAGATATGCTACTTAGTAACTTTCAACGAATTTAAGAAAATGCAAGTGTAGAGGCAGCGGAAGAAAGAACATGAAAAGCAAGAAGCCGCGGATAGGAAAATAGAGAGGGTTCTGTTGGATCGAGAACGACACCAATTGGAGTGTTGAGACATGAGTTGGAAGAGTTTAAGATTATGAAAACTTTTGGCTAGAAAAACAGGTAGTGGTCGAAAAAATGAAATGACAGAATTGCAGCTAAATGGTTGGGGTGCAAAACAAGACTAAAAGTTTAATTTTTATTATTATTATCTTCCAGTTTAATAAAAAATAAATTAAATGGATTATACAAAAATAAAATAAAAACTGAAAAGGGAACCACACCCCTTGATGGAGAAGGAGGGAAATGGTGAAAGGGAATGATGGCGTGCCGCTGAGGTAGAGGATGGGAATGACGGGGAAGCAAGTGGACAACACGCTTTAACCCTAACGGGGAGAGATTGATTCATAACTCTCATTTTAGTCAAAACTTGAGAAAATCATCACAACAGCTCTTTTTTTTTGAGAAAATTACAAAAATAACAATTGACCAAAACTATTTGTAATTTGGCAACCTCACGCGTCCTTAGAGCAGCGCATCATGCTCGGAATGCGTCTTTCAAGCATGGGATGCGTATTTGGAGCGAAACCCAATAAAAAATGGACACGTGGCCACGGGATATGTCCTTGGATGAGGCATCATGCACGGGATGCGCCGGCGAGTTTCTGAAGCGTCCAACGAGTTGCAGGTTTCCTACGAGTTACAAAAGTGTCTTAGATCTCTTGCATTTCTGAAAATTTGTTAGTTTGATATGTATATAACAAAACAATACATGTAGTTGATCAGTAATCTTTTTGTGGTTACTGACAACATCATATTTGTTTTTAACGACAAACTCACGCCCCAAACCTATTTTTAAATGTACACCTTTTTAACTTCTCTAAAAAGTTAATAAGTCAGAAATTGTGACTTATTATAACTTCTTCACTCAATCACATACAATCCCCAAACAAGTTAGAAATCCTTTTTAACTTTTCAAAAAGCTAATAAGTTATAAGTTGATGAAAATAAGGAACCCCAAACACCCACCAAATACGCCACGCGCATGTACACATTGTGCTACTTTCAAACAAAAAAAAATCATAGAAAAAAGAATTATAGTATCAAAGATTCAGCGTGACATTGTGCTACTTTCAAATAAAAGATCAAAGAAAAAAATATATAAAATCAAAGTTCAGCGTGGAAATAGAAATAAACTATTTTTTCAGTTTTACCTATTTCATTGAATCACTGTGTAGGCGTTTTTAGGTACCATATGCCATATGCTCAAAGATTTATCATAAATAAGATGCTACTCATTTTATATGACTGCTCATGTGATTAACTAGCTGATTAATTGGAACTAATCAATTTTCTTAAGAGATTCAAGGACAACCATGGTAGCTTGATAGGATGTGATGTCAAAGCACTGCTGAGTATATATGAAGCTTCATATCTGGCACTCGAGAGCGAATTAGATCTTCATGAGGCCAAGCTATTTGCCACTGAGAATTTACTGAAGCAAAGTGGTCAAGTACACAAAGTAATGCACGACCACATAAATTATGCATTGGATATCCCTTCGTATCGTAGGATGCAAAGATTACAAGCTAGATGGTACATTTAAACGACAAGATGCAAATAAACTGTTGCTTGAACTCGCTATATTAGATTTTAACATGGTCCAATCGGCAAAAAAAGAAAGATCTTCAACAAGTGTCAAAGTAAGTAAGTAAACATCCTCTTCTGTGTAAGAGCACAAGGTTTACAGGCGTGAGCGTCGGCATGGATGGCCGACGTGGCTCATGGTCACAGGCACACCACACCTTGTGGCTGGACATGATTGTCTGTGAGAGGCTATGAGCACAACAACGGACGTTTTGTTAAAAAAATTCAGCCAATCAAATCAATGCATAACTTTTTTATTATACTAAATTTTCTATATAATTAATTTTTTTCTCAAATAAATTGTAATCGTTGGTTCTAGAAAAACGAAATACATAGTGCTGCTTTTTATTTTTCTAGACATTATATTTTTTCTAACGGCCGACAAAACCACATTATATAAAAAACCAATCAGCAAGAGGTAACACATGCAACCCGAAAAAGAAAAGAATACATCAAGGATCGACATTATATAACATATACATAGAGTACAATTGTGAACTTGTGTGAAAAGTGATTTGGATTTTTATTTTTAATTTTTTTGGCTTTTTTGTCCTTTTTCCTTTTTATTTGTCTTTTTGTATTTTTATACTTATATCCTCAACTTTTAGCATTGACACTTACAAGTCCTTAATTTTTTAAAGACTTTATAATCGAGTTTTACGTGTTAATATTATGTACATGTGTGTATAAATTAAGTTGGTTTATCTTAAGGCGTAAATTTTCCCAGAAATGTGCCGGATCAAATATAATATGTTCTTATGCTTATTATTATGTACGTTTTCGGTTTATTTACGTTTTGACGTAAATTTTATTTCTTTTTCTAGAAATGAGTCGAGTCAAATATACGTTTTCATGCTTATTTTTATGTACGTTTTCGGTGACCTACGTTTTGATGAAAAAAAATCGAATAAGGCGGCAACGCGCGTGACAATTTACTAGTTTTGATACAAATTGTAACTAAAACTTAATTGTTTTTAAATTACAATTATTTTGTAGTCTCCTAACTGACTTTATTTTTTGCATCTATCATTTAACTCACAATAATATATGTTATAATAGATGGTGGGTTATACAGGCCTATAAAAAAACTGAGCTTCATCAGGGACCGGCTCATGGAATGCTTCTTTTGGACTGTTGGATTGCTATTCGAACCTCAATACTATTCATGTTGCGTATTTCTAACGAAAGTTTTCGCGTTAATAACGATATTTGATGACATCTATGATATTTATGAATCTCTAGATGAGCTCAAGGCCCTCACAACTGCTGTCAAAAGGTTCAATATAGATTCATAATCATGTCATCCCAAGTTCGAAATTCCAAGGTTTATGACGATACGATGATCATCATTTTAGGTGGGACATTAAAGCAGCGGGAAATATGCCTAAGGATTTGCAAGTAGGCTTCCTAGCACTTTTCAACACCGTTAATGAAAAGGGTTATGACACTTTAATTACACAAGGAAGAAACATTATACCAACCCTTGCAAAAGTGGTTAGTTTACCGTTTTATTTTATTGGTTAAAAAAGATATAAAATTACAGATTCTTATTAAAAATGAGTTATTTGTATAAATGTTTAGTGAGAAATGAGTTCATTTTTAGCGGTATATGTGTTTTGGAGTTCACAAAGCTGAAGCTATTAGACTACAATGGGTCTCTTTTTTTCTTGTAGCAATTAGATTCGCCACTGACGTAGCGATTCCACCCTCTATAAAGGCGAAGTCGCTATTTGGATAGCGATAATATGTTTAGAATTGGTGAACTTGAAACTTATAGGTCGTTATGTTAGATAGCGACTACTCCATAACTAAAAGATAAAATTAAGTCACAGAAGGATTTTTTAAAATAACTCATTATTTGAAAAATAAAAGACCCTACCTGCCATATAAAGAGGGCTGCATATTACTAGGCTTCTGGTTGCTGATGGGCTGTGGATGGGGGCTGCTAAACTGAACGGACACTAGTGGGCTGCATAACCATTGCTATTAAAGTAGAAAGGTACAAAAAAGCCATTGAATTTCGGCCCTCCAAACTGATTTATAACCCAGCCTGCAAAAAGTTTGGCCCAAACCACTTTGAGCCCTAGGCGACCCCAGCCCGCCAGTTTGGTAACAATTTGAGATTTGAAGGAATATGCCGGCTTTAAACCCAGCCCGATTCAGTTTATTAATGGTTTGGGCCCCAACCGGTTTAGAACATGACCCTAATCAATTCCTATAGGGTTGGGCTTTTTAATCTAAAATAGATTCATAGCCTGAACCGTGTTTTTTAACTGGACTCGCATTAAGAAAAACACCCGGTTTTTGTACACCTCTATATAAAAGTAAGAGCTTCGGTTACAACAAACGCCTACTTCAAGTTCAACCACGTACGGCACATTACGGCTACATTATCTCTCGAAATTTCGAATATCATTGTTTGGTTGCATACAACTATTAGAAAATTGATCTTTCCAACTATCTTCTATATACCTATGTTTTAGTTACTCTCTCGTTGTTCGGATACCTGCTTTCTCTCTAAACTCGTCGATGTTGTAAACATGCGTTTTTTGCCTTGTTAGGTTGGATCATGAGTTTATTGCTTTAATGGCGTTCTACCAATTAATCGTCTATAGTCGCATAAGTTTTGATATGTTATTTTAGAAATATAAGTTTGTAAACATTATGATTTTTAAACACTATCAAACTATTTGTTTATATAAATTTTAATTTTGAATTGTTTACGTACACTATACACATGTGCAGGTTATATAACATTATTAACTACATGTGTAGAGTAAGAAAATTTTTAATTTGTTATATATAAGTTTTAACTTTGAATTATTTACCTATACATGTGTAGGTTATATTATGTTATTACCTACATGTGTAGAGTAAGAAAAACTATAGGAGACAAACAATCAAACTTTTTTGTTCATCTTTTTAAAACTTTAGAGTAAGAAAAAAAATATCATACAAGATTCATATATTTTTCATTTGCTTCACTTTATATTTAATATTTGTAATTATAATAGAAAAGGATTAAAATATCACACAAGATTCATATATTTTTCATTTGCTTCACTTATATTTAATATTTATAATTATAAAAGAAAAGGATTAAAACACAGAATGAAAGTTACATGACTTTAGAGTGACTTTAAATGTTAAAAAGAATTTTAAGCGAGTTTGGTGACGTTGTTACTATTATATAACAAGTTTAACCCTTTTACATCATATTCGGCTATTATATGTATTTTAAAAGTTAAGAAACAGCTTTAAACTAATGACAAGTGTTTGAGTTGTCAATGACTTCAAATGATAATCTGAACAACAAAATAAAATAAATCCCTTAATTATTTTTAAAGGGATGTGTAGATCGAAGAGCTTAGAGGCTTCTTTTGATAGTATACATCAAGCTGCCAATTGTCTTTTAATCTACGGTCTACATGCTACCATACAACATCCATCTTATCTGACCCGACCCGATATCATAC
>CAMTDV010000840.1:0-11459 GCA_947069175.1 Scalesia atractyloides | reverse complement strand
TTCAGAACTCTAAATAATTGCAAAACTTACAGAACACCTAATAAACAATCATTCTACTAATATATTTTTATATTTAACATTATTTAAGGGTATTTTTATCATTTATTATGATTCCATGTGTGTTAAGATTAGTTTTATCATTTTTTTCATAGGTAATTTTATAATTACATATACGTAAATTGGTTCATTTACATATGTGAACTAGTTATTACACATAAATACTTTGGTTTTTCATATAGGGTAATCATAAAAAATGCATATAATATATCCTTAATTAAATAATGTTAAATATAAAAATATATAGATAAAATAATTGTTTATTAGCGTTTCTGAAAGTTCTGTAATATTTAGAGCTCTGAAATGAACCCAACCCTATATATATATAATGTAATATATATGGAGAAAATCTTTCTAAGTGAGAAAACTTAGGAAACTCTAAGCTCCCGACTTTTTTTTTAAATTACACATGTAATATACAAGTTTTTAAGGGGTTTGAGCAAAAAAATTAAAAAAATGCCGAGTGGATATTTTTAAAAAACATAAACAAGTTTTCAGTAACACGACTATAACATATGTTACACATTACACATGAATGTAACATATGTTACACAAAATCTGGTTTACTTTTTTTTAAATCCGGTCGACACTTTTTTATTTTTTGTTGCTCAAAACCCTTAAAAACATGTATATTATATGTGTGATTTTTTTCAAAAGAAATAAAAAAGTCAGGTGCTTAGAGTTTCCTAGGTTTTCTCACCACAAGGGGGTTTTCCATATATCATTTCCCTATATATATATATATATATATATATATATATATATATAAATGTTGGCGTAACTCTGGAGCCCCCGCAAAAGGAATATCGGTGGCTCTGATACCATTTAGGGTGGTAGTAGCCGAAATATTTTGTCGGTTCAAAATCGTTGCTTCATGTAAACAATTGTCAAAAGAGTTTAAAAACATATCAAAATTCCCTATGGTTATTATTTTGATTATCCACATATTTTATAGTGAAATTATAATTTATCAAATCAGTAGATATAACATATTGAATTATCACAAAATTTTAACAATCTTAGTTATAGGTCAAATTTATTTTATTGGTAACAGTGGGCATAAACTATGATTAAGATTTAATTTGTTTTTAAAATATTTCCTTACAAAAACTAAGAGTAACAAGCATTTAGAAATTTTTCATAATTAAAAAGAAATAGGGTCCAACATGCTTCCGTACCTTTTTCCCTTTTGACCAAGATATCGCCGGGTTACACCAAGAGTCTTTCTATTAGGCTCTTTCAGACCAAACCTAAGAAATCTTAGGTAACTCCTCTTTGGCTTATTCAGCAATATTCAGCACAACCTGGTTTCGTTTCCTACCTCTGGTGTAAGGAAAAAAGAGACAGTACAAGGTTGGAGAATTTTTCTTTTTAAGGGAGAAATATCTCTAAATCAGTATGAGTACTCTTAGAATTTATAAGGAAATAAAAGACTTTTATTCCATGATGGTTGGTTTACAAAAGGGAAATATATTACAAAGGTAAAATACAACAACACTTTTAAAATGGAAAGATTTTTAGTATATGAAAAAGACTAGTAAAGACTTGAGTGAGGACCGATGTCCTTCCCTTTCTCCTTCTCTTTTTATAGGCCTTTTTCTTGATGATAAGCTTTTTTGTTGCAATATACGTGTCTTCCTCTGCATGTATCTTATCATGGTGTCTTCATGTCATGCCTAAGAGTGTCTAATTTCTCTTTTCAAAGTTGTATTGGGAAAGTGAACATTAATAACCTGCACCTTTTGTCTTTTATAGCTAGGTCCCCTCTTCTTATTTATGTCTATCTTTACCTTTTTCAAGGTAACTGATCGTCCAAATATCAAAGTTTTGTCCATATCCTTTAGATCTTCTATTATAATAGAAGAGAAATCTTTTTTGATAACTAGATGTTTAAATGTACGTGTTTAAACCCTTTAATCTATGTTTAATGCTTATTCATTTGAATTTAAGCTATCCCTTGATGAGTTGGTACTCATATTGTTTTTATTACGAGAACATGATGGGAAAGTTCCAGGTTGATGTTTCATAGACTGCAAATCTTATACTGGGCCTCTGGGCTTGATTTGACTGAACCAGTTTCTAGCAAATTTATCTTACTATTTAAAAATTTAATTGTTGCATCCGGAGATTCCCGGGCAGGAGCAATCATAACCGAAGAGTTTTTATATTCTCCTCCATATGTTCTAAACTGTTTTTTAAGAGTAGCTTCCATTCCCTGTAATACTACTCTTATGCCTATAGCTCTTCTGTAGTGGATATCGTTTTCATTAAAGTTTGTAAATTCCCTTCTGCTGGAATTGATCTTGCAGGAAAATGCTTGACATTTTTCAAGATGTAAAAAATGATAAGCAGGGTAATAATAATCTTGGTAAAAGTCAGGTCCTGCAGATAAAAACTTTAAAGCTAAAGTATCTCGTGGGGTCATAGTGGGGTTATTTTGGTAACAATTTTTTACTGAAGTTATGACCCATATAAGTAAATCTGCTAATTCGGGAAAATCTGGTGATGTAAGATATATCATATTCATGGCACCAAAATCGTACATATCTAATTTCATCTGCTGGTGATCCTTGCAGATAATTTAATCTAGGGTATACCCCTGTAAAATCAACATACCTTAACTCAGTTAGAGTAAGGCTATGTAATTCTATCATCTTGTTTCTTTGTCTAGAAACAGGGTCTATCACAGGAGGTTATGGTTGAACTCGTGGTTGGAGAGGAATTTGTGGGAGATTTTTTCAAAACCAGTTGTTTTTTCTGACTGGGGTTTAAAAGAAAATCTCTCTCTTACCTCTTCATCTGGTTCTGGAGCAGACTCAATAACCTGATCACCCGAAGAAGTAGATGGAATATTCGTCTTATCTAAGATAAAGGGCATGTCTACTTTTTCTAACATTTGGTGTTTTATCATAATCTTTATTTTCATGCTATCCAACTCATACATGGTAACTTTGTTGTTTATCATCCTGAAGTGGCTTTTGACCAAATTTTTTATTTCTGCAATATGTTCAGGAATGGTTTCAATTATATCTATCAGTTCTCCCATATCAGTTGCAATTTCTTTAATTGCTTGTATCTGTTCGTCAATCATCTTTAGACGGCTATCAAGTTGTTGGCCTAGTTCTTCCATCTCTGGTCAAGAAATCTGCCAATGTATTTTTATCAGACTTTATAATTTCTATATCAAAATTATATTCAGATAAAAGGGTTTGCCATCTTATCAACCTTTTATATTCAGGTTTAGAAGATAAATTGTTTTTTATAAAAGCTTTTACCTGGGTGTTATCAGTTCTTAATAGAAACTTATTAGGTAATAAGAAATAATAAAGCTTTTGGCAGCTTCTAATGACTGCTAATAATTCTTTTTCATTAATGTGATATCTTGTTTCAGTGTCACTAAAAGTCCCTGAACAATATCTGCAAATACTTTCCCCGATCTTTTCTTTTTATGAGTTATAATCTATTTTTTTAAGTATCTCACTCCAATAATATTCTAACGCATCAGTTTCTAAAATTAAATCATCCTTTTCTTTGGGTAATTGAAATTTTGGTAAACTCTTACAATATTCTTTTATCTTTTTTACTTGTTCTTCTAAACTTTTGTCAAAACTAAATATCTTATCCTTTTCAAGAAGAACTTGAAAGGATTTTCTTAGAGCTGCAAGATTTTCTATAAAATCAGAGGCATAATTTAATATTCCAAGAAAACTTTGAACTTGTTTTTTATCAAATCAATTTGTTTGGAAAGGCAGTTATTTTTTCAAGAATATGGCTTTAAAGTTCTATCCCTTTACCATCTATTTTCATCCATAAAAAATCTATGTTATCCTGTAATAAACTAGTTTTTCTTTCTGATAAGGCCAATCCATGTTTTATACATAAGTTTATAAAAGTATCAAGATGTTTCAAATGTGAATTAATATAATCTGATAAGACTAAAATGTCATCTATATATACAAATATAAAATCATAATTTCTAAATATAATATCCATTTTTCTTTGAAATATTTGAGGAGCATTTTTTAACCCAAAAGACATTACAAGCCATTCATATTGCCCTTGAGGAGTAGAAATATTGTGTATGCAATGCTATCAGGATGCATTTTTATTTGCCAAAATCCACTTTTACAATCAAATTTTGAAAATATCTTTTTGTTTCTAGTAGAATTTATTAAACTTTCTTTATGGGGTAAAAAGTATCCATCAAAAATAGTATTATCATTTAGTTTTTTATAGTTTATTACCATTCTAGGTTTACCTCTTGTTATCTCAGCATGTTTTCTTACCAAGAAGGTCGGAGAACTATGTGGGCTATGACTAGCTCTAATCAATTTTAAATCTACGAGTTCTTTTATATGAGACCTAAATTCCTTTTGGTCTTCCGGATTGTATCTCATTGGCTTTACTCTAATCTCCTTATCTTTATCTTTCATTTCTAATTTTGTTATTATCTGGTTTTTATCCCAAAACTGTAACGGGTTACGTGTATAACATTGTTTTAACTTATTTTTTATGTTTTCTATCTGGTCATCCAATCTTCTTAGATTTACTTGATAATCTAAGGGTTCTTTTAAGTAATATTCTAAAACTGGTATCCCTTTTTCTAATTTTGGGTTTTGTTTGTACCCGATATCACGATGTTGGCTTGCGCCTGTTGTAAACTTAATTGGAAATCTTCTTCCATATGCATTTTTTATCCTTTTAACTACTATCAAGTGGTGACATGGTATTTTTAGTATTATCTGGTAGGCTACTATATCAAATGTAATTTTGTTAAATCTTTCTACAAAATCATTTCCTAATAATACATTTGATCCAGAATTATAAAAGTAAAATGGTGGACATTTAATCATATATGATCTGATTAGTATTATTGGATTTTGTATTCCTCTTTTAGAGGAACTATAGTTTTTGAAAAGCTAACTCCATTACATGGTGTTAACTCCTCAGGTATTCATTTGGAAAACAGTCTGGTTTGCATATACATAATCCTGAGCCACTATTCATATAGGCAGCAAAGTATTTAGCTTTGTATTCTTTATAAGTAATCATTACTTGAATATATATATTTTTAGGGCTCGTCATTTTGGTATATAAATCATTCTGTCATTGTATGTAATTTTTAATCCATAGGAAGTTATTTGATACAGTTTTACATTTTCTAAGAAAGTTAATCCTAACATAATTTCTAATGTATCGTTTTCATCTTCATTTCCTATTAATAGTCGTAATGGAATTTTTTCTTCTCCAAACTTTATTATGGTTTCCATAGTTTCGTTAATTTCGTGTAGTTCACCATTAAAGTTTGTATATTGATGAGGTTCTTCTAATGGACATCTTTGTAAATACTTACAAATTTATGGTTAATATAATTTCCATTAGCACCTGTATCTATTAGCATATTTACAACAGAAAGTCTTATCCATTGATATATTCTCCTTATATTTTGTAATTTCTTACACTTTCTTCTTTTTCATTAATTATATCATTATATCAGGGTGACTTATTACATCTTTGTTTGAGAAAATTAATTTAGGGGTTATTTGCTTAGATGACAACATTGGTTTATCTTGTAAATCAAGGCTTAAAGGTCTTGAATCTATTTCTTCTATTTTGAGTAAGATTGGTATTTGTATTTGACAAACATCATTAAATAAGAAAGGAAAATCAATAGTGTCTTTTATACTAAACATTCAAAATGATGAGTATTTGACACTGCATAAGATATAGCATATGTAATAGAATAAGGTCTATTTTGTTGTTTAAAAAATCTTTTTTTAAATCTTGTAATAGATTTAAGGTTTTGTCAAACTCTTTATCTTGAATAACATAGGAAATTCTTAGATAGATGTTAAACTTCAGTTTTTCATATTGTAAATTTCTTTTTAATATTCCAAGGCTTGCTTCTTCTCTATTTTGTATTCTATTATCCATAATAGTTAATTCTATAAGGGTATCTATGTCTTCTTTAAAGGTGGATTTTTCATTATTTGAATAGCTTCTACGTGTACCTATCCCAAAGTGTTCTTTATTTCTGGTTTTATCTTTTGTAATTTTTCTTGGATATCTTTTTTAGATAACAAAGGTATCATAACTTTGTTAGATGCTATGTTGATATCTAAAGCTCTTTCTTGAATATTTAGCCCGCAATATAGATGATGATCTCTAGGTTTTATTTCTAGTTTTTGTAGAGTATTCATTTTGAATCATGAGTAATTTGATAATAAGAAATTTTCATGTTGTATTTGTTTAAGTTTTTTCTTATCTATTAATACTTCTTGTTTATATTCTCCACATTGTTCATTTTGGCAATTAATTATATTATTATCTTCTTACTGGTGGTGGTTATATCAGATCTATTCATTTTCAGATGATGTATATTCTGTTTCAGTTAGAATAAATATGCTTTCATCAGAATTTTCATCATGAAAATCATTAATTTGTATAAATTCTCCTTAATTCATCATTTTTTCAATATCTTCATCTTTTCAAATACCTTGAGATTTTATTAAATTTTTAGGACATTTATTCGCATAATGTCCTTCTTCATGACAAAGAAAACATCTACACTTTTTTAGGACTTTGTTTTCTTTTATATGTAGGCTTAAAAGTCTTCTTATATCCTTTCCTTTTATAAAATTTTGTTTTACGCTTTTCGAAGAATCTTTTTTTCTAAAGTGAGTTATTTTCTTATATTTTCTTTTTATCTTCCCATAATAGTAAGACTATCGCATCCTATCATTAAAGGTATTTCTGGGTTACTACAACATAAAGATAGTTTTGTTTTTAATCCTTTGCTTAATTTAGCCAATATTGCATCCCCACACCATTCGCTTAATTTATCTCTGACGTGTGTTATTCTTTTTCCTAAGGTATCTGAAGTTCCTGGGTTATAAGTACTTATTAGCTTTTGTCCCCAAGGATCTGGTATTTTTGAAAAAAAATTAAAGGTAAATAATTACCCGTATCAGGTACTTGATTATAGATATGATAATAATAATTTTGAAAAACACAGATATACCTATCGATTTCACAAATACCACATAGTTATAATCGTAGTAAAGCTGTTAAATATTTTTGTATAGTTGCTGAGTCTCTTGTTATATTACCTTCACCACAAAACTCTACTCTAAAAGCCTCAACGGCTCTTGTTTTTATATTGACCATATCTTCATCTGAATTAAATATATATTGTTTTGCATCAGGCTTATGTTTTGCTAATATATTAAAGCGCTATTTAAGGAGTTCTTTCTAAAAATCCTTTTATTGTTTCAGGGTGAGAGTTGGGTACAAAGTCTATTTTCCTACAAAGTGTAAAAAGTCATAAAACACCATAATGTCAACCATAAAACACACTCAAAACCCACAAATAACAAAGTGAAGATTACTAAAACGCCATATTTGTGGGTTTTGTGTTGTGTTTTGGATTATAAGGCTTTGATTATCGAATGATTAACATTAGTGTGTTTATGTTGACTATCATGTTGTGTTTTATATTCATAGTTCTACGATGGTGTATTTGAAGTTTTATGGATTGTTAGGTTTGGATATTGTGTTTAGTGTTCTTCACTCTCTTATTTGTGGGTTTTGAGTGTGTTTTATTGGTGAAATTGTGGTGTTTTATGACTTTGTACACTTTGTAGGAAAATTGACTTTGTAGCGGAACCTCACCCATTGTTTCAATATCCATTTTATTAAGAGAAACTGCTATTCTAAAAGCGGTTTCCCATTTATCAATCTCTTCTTCAGTATTATTTACACAATCTAAATCTAAATATATTTCAAAAGGATTTATTGGTTCATTTTTCATTGCGGGATAAGGTTTATAATTATCTTCCGGTCTTATCGTTGCTTTTATAGCGGCATATCCTAGAGTAAGTCTTTGAAATTCATGTCTTATTGGTATTCTTTTATCAGTACTTGTACTAGCTGTATCATTTATACTAAAATTTTCTTGGGTTTTAATATTAATAAAATTATCATTTAATTTCATATCTCCTATTTTTGTTATCAGATTTTCTACTTCAGAATCATCTAACTTAGGAAGTGTATTATTTTCACTATCTGAATTCATTTCTAATTATTCTTATAACCTTTAGGTATCTTCATTTCTGTAAAAGTTGAACCAAAGGGTCTTGAATTTAGTTATTGTTTCTTTATCTCTCCTACTAGGATAAGCAGATTCTAGTAATTCCATAATTTTATCTAATCTAAATATGATTTTTCTCCATAAAATATAATTGTTTTTTGTATTTCTACTAATCTTTGTCTATCTTTAAAGAATTTTCACTTTCTTTTAGTTTATTAAAATTTTTGTTTTCCATTAAGGAGAACTATATTGCCAATAGTATCATTATATGAAAAATCAGAACTTGTCCATTCATAATGACTAAAATTAAAATCTTCATCAGAAATATAATCATTATTAAAATCAGTGTGTGTACCTAATTCTCCGTTTTCATTTAAATTTAGTTGGTTATTAGCTTAATCATCCTAATTTCGTTATCTATCAATTTTATGTTTAAATAAATTAAATTATCAAAATCAATTTCTTCTAAATATTGGCGTAACTCTGGAGCCCCCGCAAAAGAAATATCGGTGGCTCTGATACATATATATGTATATGTATGTATATGGTGGGAGTTGACTACAAAGTCCATTTTTCCTACAAAGTGTGAAAAGTTATAAAAGACCATAATGTCAACCAAAAAATACACTCAAAACCCACAAATAACAAATTGAAGATTACTAAAATGCCATATTTGTGGGTTTTGTGGTTGTGTTTTGGATGATAAGGCTTTGATTTTCGAATGACTAATAATATTGTGTTTTATGTTGATTATTATGTTGTGTTTTATATTCATAGTTCTACTATGATGGTGTGTTTGAAGTTTGATGGACTGTTAGGGTTTGGATATTGTGTTTTAATGATCTTCACTCTGTTATTTGTGGGCTTTGAGTGTGTTTTATGGTTGAAGTTGTGGTGTGTTATGACTTTATACACTTTTTAGGGAAATTGACTTTGTAGCCGAACCTAACCCTATATATATATATTCTTATTTTGTTGGTTAGACAGTACAACTTTTATGTCATTAAACATAATACCATTGTGGGTGTGTATATTTTTTTTGTATTACATACATATACATGTTTTCCGCTAAATCACACAAAGAAAGTTTTACTAATTTTCAAATAAAATCGTGATGTCGTGCGGGGATTTCTAGAAGTTCTTTCCATCTTCACACATTCAGCAATCGACTTTTCAAGAACCAGTTGCCAAAAAAAATCCACCAACAAATGCATCGCCTGTGTACAAATTAAACAAACCGATAAACAATTTTATACATTTTTTTAGTTTAACTGTCTTTCTTCTCCCGTTACTACAATTTAAAAAGCTGACTTTTCAATTTATTGGGAAGGTACATACAAACAAATCTTCTAATTCTAGGTTTTGTGAAGTGCACACAAGGTGTTTGTGAAATTGTCTCAAAGAACAAATCTTTATCTTTTTTATTATATATTTATATTACAGCAGCCATGGGGTAAGGGTTATGTGGGGTACTTTTTAGAGGGTGGGCAACTCACGGTTGCTACCCTATTTCGTCTTTATAGGGTTCTTCGTTCACCGGTTTTCTACCCCTATAACTCAGCTCGAGTTTGGTCTATCGTTTGTGTGTTTTTTATTCAGTGGCAGCTAACATACGCACATGGCTCCTACAAGGAGCGGTCGGAACGTTAATTCAGGAGACCATGTGCAAGGCTCTGCTACTGGTTTAAGGACCTGCCCCATTCAAATTTATCCATGAATGTAAAGATGGAAAATCGAGGTCTGGGGATTTTTCCGCCTACTTGAACACATGCAAAGCACCCACCTCAAGATAGAAAACCGAAGACTATCTTTGAAGGAAGCTATCTCAAGGACTTGGACCTTTTTTTGGATGTTGGGGAAGTTCTTAGGGCAAGAGATAAATGGTTATGTGGGAGGTGCATGGTGATGCATGCACTCAGTAGGGGGTGCAAGCATGATGATGAGGTCGTGTCGTTTGCCATGTTCTCGGGGGATGTTGAAGATTTCATTGTTGAGATTCGGAAACCAATATCAAGTGGTGTTGACACAAACCCACGTCGCCCAGCAGGGCTGGTTGGTGATGTTAACCTCCTTAAGCGTGTTTTTTCCATCCCTATTCAGACTGTTAAAAGCATTCCCCCCCAGTTGTCGACTGGCGTTCGCTCAGGTCTTAACAGGTGTTTTGTGCAAAGTGGTGGCGTCACCAGGATCGGTTGACAATTGGGTCCAATTGCTTTTGCTACTGCGTTGCACATTGAGGGTGGTTAGTGTCACACCCCGACCCGCAGTGGAATAAAAGTCGGGGCATGATTGGGTTATCACCAAAGCTCATGATGTTTACTAAGATGTTTCATATTTATTAAATTCAAATTACAACTTAATATCCAAAACAAAATTCATACAATTACAAGAAAATGAAACTACATAATTATTCCAAAGCATAAACTTGTTTATTCTTCTAGGCCTTCCTATGTGTTTCCTGTCTCAGCTGGATCACCTGTATCATGTGTAAAACGAGGGAGATTTTGGGTCAACAAAAGTTGGCGAGTGAACCTTGATAAAACATTTTTACTAATTTCTTGTTTTATTTAATAAAGAAAATTCGTGCAATAATCACATGTGAGCAAACATATATAGATAAACAATCACAAACCACTTTGGATGAGTATATGACATGAATGATGATGTAGTGAGATCAAGCTCAATCAAATGGAGCCGATCTAATGAGGCTCCTGATGCTCAACCCGTATCCCACGGGGAACTGATGGCCTAATGAAATGCGTGCACTGAAAATGATAAATCCAATCTACATATAATTCACAAACAATTGATACACATTTGATCACGGATATGATGTATGCACAAGTGTTTAAATAAAATAAAAGAATTGTACGACACATGATACACCCAAAACATGATTAAAACGGGGAATTGGTAGAGATTCACTCACAGTGGGTGCGTTCTTTGACGACGATGAATGCGCACGAATTTATGATTCAACCGACGAGGAAAACTAACCTAAATAATAACGAAATGATTCGATAAATAAGTAAATTTTATTTGAGATTAATATTTTTAATTAGTGCTCTTTAGTGGGATTTTTAGATTTATTTTTGTGAGTTTAATGAAATTTTCTAACTTTAAAATCTTATTTTTAAGTATTTTTAAATAATTTTTCAATTAAATAAATAAATAAAAATAATAAAAAATGGGTTGACTTTCTGACAGTTGACCAGGTCTGACCGGTCAGACTGTGTTTATTCTATGCGGCGCGCGGGATCAAACTCGGGACCTTTCGTTTGTGTGCACGCAGCTCTACCAACTGAGCTACGTG
>CAMTDV010000839.1:0-10198 GCA_947069175.1 Scalesia atractyloides | reverse complement strand
TTTGTTTACCTTTAATTTGGTATAGATTGATGGTCAAATTTATTATTATACGACTTTATTCGATTTAGAATTATTCAACTTACTACATTTTTTATCCCAAAAGTTATACTTTATTAGATTTAGAATTCTTTAACTTACTACATTTTTTTCGAAGATATACATAAAATTATCTTCAATGGCCTTTTAGAGATCAAGCCCTTGAAAGGCTCTTAGAAGCCCTTATCATTAGAGCTCATCCATCCTAAGAACTAAGGAGCCCTAGGTGAGATGCCCTTGCACAAGAGTACAAGTTTGCCTCGGTTCATGCGATGAGGTGGACCCAAAATAAAAAAAAAGAAAAGTCTTATTTATATATTATATGAAATGGGTAGGTGATGATGTGAAAATTAAGAAGAGTAAGGATATTTGTTGGGTTGTGGATGAAATTAGGGTTTTTAAGGATGACGTGCCAGCTAAAGGCGTCTAAGGATGCATGTAGCACTGGAAAAAAGTAGGGCTATTCAGAATTCCTTTCGAATTCGAAAAAATTGAAATTCGATTCGATTATTCAAGAATTTGTTTCGATTATAAGAATTCGAATTCGATTCAATTCGAGTCAAGTAAATCGAATATGAATTTATAATTTCAAATTCGATACGAAATTCGAAAAAAATATATACATTTTATTTATTATTTATATATATATATATATATTTATATATATATATATATATATATATATATATATATATATATATATAACTTTTAGGCTATACTATAACTTTTATCGGGCTATACTATAAACTCTTTTCAAAATTTATTCCAAGTATTAAAATTAATTACTACATTGGCTCATAACTAAAACCTAAGTAGCAAATCTACCAATAGATTTATAACCCTAAAAATATTAACTTGTATTGTGGAGTGGTTATTCTCGACTTCTCGTTTTGAATGTTAGACTTATGGTACTTTATTTGAACTTAATGTGATATGGTGCTTTATGCCTACTTTAAAATTTATGTTTCAATTTGATAGTTTTTTAGATGTTTTAAAATAATTTGAATCAAATCGAATTTATAGATTCGAATTTTTAATCGAATACGAATTGAGTTTTTTATTCGAATCGAATTCAGTAGGTTTTAATCAAATACGAATAATTCGAATTCAAGGGAAAATAAAAATTATTCGAATAATTTAATTTGAATAATTCAAAATTTTAATATTCGATTCGATGAAGAAAAAAGTGTGGCCCAATACTAGCCTGACACATGGACCACTCATTGCAAAGCACTCCTCACGCCATCTTACAAAATGCATGTGAGTTAGGATCATGCACAAACCTATGTTGCTACAATCTTTAAAAATAAATCTGTCGGTAAACAAAACTGATTCCTAAACATTTCGGCATTGTAGACCGGATTCCCCAAAAAATAATCCTTCATAAACACTTCATTGGCATGTATACGATCACGATCCACCATTTTCTTCTTTGGGCGGCTCAAACCTTCAAGTTCGTTATGCGCATTCGCGAAAAAATCAAGTGTGTCATCGTCGGTAGACAAAAAGCTATCGGCGTCTAGCGGAAACCAATCTGTTGGAAATTTCATTTTTAGGCAAGAAAGTGGTATAAAATTATGTATTTGTGTGGGTGAAATATGTATTTGTGTGGATGGTATATATATAGTGTTTAATTTTTTTTTAATTTTTTTAAACACCCCCAACGGTAACCTCAACGGTAACATTGAACACATTTCAACGCGCGGTCACCACAACGTGTGATCACTAGCACGCGTGGTCACAAGGACCGGCAACGGTGTTCCACGCGAGTTAAAATAAAAGAAGCCATTGTTTATGTTGTGAAATATTAAATGAGGTTGATCAATAACATGCCAAATTATTTTTCTTTGTCTTGTTTAACTATTTTCAAAAAGATCCGAAACAAATTCCGTTTCTATCATCATGATTGCAAAAGTCGCTTGCCGCTCCCTAGTCGGTCGATCAGGGAGTTGAGAGTACTCGATCTTGGCAGAGAGTACACGTGGAGTACTCGGACATGTTAAATTGTATATAAATTACTTTTTGGAGATTAAATATATGTTAAATAACATAAAATTACCAATATTTATAACAAAATACGTGAAAATGATATTTAATCTGATAGGCATAGAAATTATGTTTTATTATTATTTAAGTCAAAACTAGGCTCGAGTTGACCTACTAGATTCGATTCTGGCTGAGGTTGACCGCGTTTGACCATCTCCGAGTAATTAGGCGGAGTCGAAGAAAGTCGTCTCGGCAGCCAACCTTGTGGCTACGGGGAGTAGTCGGCCTTGGAAACCTTGTTTTACAACCATGTCTATCATAGTTATGATCGTTAAACCGAGACCAAGTTGCATAGGTGTTCCTTTTATGCAGGGGCGGGCGGAGGTAGTGTACAAGCAAGGGTAGCACGGGCTACCTCTTAACTCTGTCTCCGTACCGTAAAAATGCCATTCAACTCCGCCTCGTCTATGCAATGGATTTTTTTTCTTATTTTACAAAGGATACCCCTGATTCTTAAAAAAATGGGATACCTTTAAATTTTTTTACTAGATCCGCCACTGCTTATGTCACTTATTTTTAACCATTTTCCAAGGATTTCACAAGAATTGAAAAAAAACTAAAACTTCAGTGGTTTTTGGAGTTAGGAAAAAGTTTGAGTAACTTGAGTGGAAGCGTAGAAACTTGGTTGTGACATTTTACTAAGTCAAATACTATAATTGATTTGCAATAATTAGACTGCAAATAGGTAAATTTGAGATGAAGTTTGTCAAAATATTACCATCTAGTTAAAATGTACTAAATGTTGAGATCTTGTTGTATTAGAGATTCAAAAGATGAGCTCGTCAAGGTTAAGAAATTTGTTGGTTCAAGTAGCTGTTAGAGGGTTGACAGAAGCAAGGGCACGATTATTTGGTCATGTGCTTAATCCAACTGGTCAAAGATCCGCCCACAAGATTTTACGCAAGAAGTTGATCGGAGAAAAAGTTGCGTCATGGTATCCGGATGACATCCAAAAAGAGGACCCTATGGTTGTCGCACGTAAAGAACAAGAGTAAGCTTACCTCCGCCTTTCTCACCCTCTCTCTCTAGACCAAACTTTAATTCATATATACACATGCACACACATGTAAAAGTGGAAGTCTCAACCAATTTACTTATCAATGGGTCAATCGGGGATATTTTTTGTCATGATTATTTTGATTCGGTTAATATTGTACTCATAATATATTCATTTGGTGGTTCGATTTGTGTTGCGTAGAAGTAGGTCCCGTTTACTCAATGTGAATATAAAATTGGGGAAGACAAATTAAAATGGAGAACTAAAGTTGGTAAAATGGCATTTGGGTAACGAGTCAAATGATTTTAGTCAAAACAAGTGATTTTCAATGCAAGTCAAAACGGGTCAAACCAGAGTAACCCACCTATAGTATATTGTTCTTTTCTAAAGTTTATAAATAGTAAATGCGTTATATATGTTTACAAAGCCTATGTTTTACAAAAATAATAACCTTTTAATTTTAATACAAGGATTTAAAAGGTTAAGCAATTCATTATCCAGGTGACTTTGACCCGTTTTATTTTTTTCTCTTTTTATTCAATTGACCTGTCAAAATAAAGCATAACGTTTAAATTGATTTATTAATTAATTGGGTTGAAGAAGTTCCAACGTTTAGGAAAATATTATTAGTAGTCTGTTTGGCAATTTATATCATGTTTACTTCTCAAGTTCAAATAATATAAATGCAGTCAAGTGTTAAATTAAAACTTCTTATTTCACTGACGTTTTGCAGGCGTTTATTAAAACTTGAAATGTTGAAGTGTCGTGGAAAGGGACCGCCTAAGAAGGGACACGGAAAGAATGCCCAAAAACATAATAAAGATTACTCAAAGACAGGACAAGGAAAGGACGCTAAAAACATAAAGAATGCTCAAAGACGGGACAAGGAATGAACGCTTAAAAACGTAATAAAGAACGCTCAAACACGTAATAATGTCGGTTATTTCGAGTTTCTTCCGACCTACAAAACTAAAAGGATGTATAGCAACCGAACGAGATATGCCCAAAAGGATATCGACACGTATTTTACATTTATCAAAAATCCTAAAAAAATACAGGTATATTCGGAATTTTATAAAACATTATTTTATATTATTAAAATAACAAAAGGGTAAACAACGTCACTATATATAAAAATAACTAAACACAAGACAACTTTGATAATGTGTACACGTTTGTGCTTCGATCACTTGTCCCATATACATAACTTGATTTTGAGTAAATTTATATCAAAGCACAAACACAAATAAGTATGTTGCAACGACTACTTTGTTTTTTTTAAAGCTGTTTATAAAAGAAAAATAAGATAAGAAGTAATTATAATATTAATACAATAAAAACTGAAAAAGAAAACATATTTTTTCTAGTGTTTACAAAAGATGATAACCATCAATCATTATTTTACTAAAATAATAATATTAGTGTAACGTATCATATCTCTATTAGAGATAAGCATGGTAAAAAGTATTGGTCCATTGAACCCATGATAAATTGCTAATAGAGCACATTTTTTTTGCCTATAGCCTCTTTCTTGTTGGAAAGATTCATCGGGTTCACCACCGCGACGACCTAACACGATGGTTTATCACCAACCAGTCACCACCCCAGATTTGTTGACTAGCTCGTCAGTGGCCAAACACAACCCAAATTGGACCACAAAATCATAACACCTCGCCGAACACAAGACCTACACTTACACTTACCAGTTCTCACCTCTTACTCTTGTCACCATGGTTAATTTTATTATTATATAATCTCATCCGAGGTGGGCTCTTTCATCGGCCTCTCTTGGAGTTGCCCAAGTGAAATTAGAATTCTTCAACTTATTAATTTTTTTTGCAAGATATACATACTAATCAGAAGGTATCTAGAGGCGACCCAGAAGCGTTTTTAGTGGTGTCACCATGTTTCTTTTAGATGTCCTAGACATTTGTTGTGCTGGGTCGCGTCACGTTAACAAGAAATGCATACAATTAGGGGTGTTCATCGAATCGAATATCGACTTTTCGAATTATTCGAATCGAATTATTCCAATAATTTTTATGTTTCTTTGAATTCGATTCGTATTTGATTAAAACCTACTCAATTCGATTCGAATTTGTATTCGAATAAAAAAACCCAATTCGTATTCGATATAAAGTTCGAATTCTAATTGAATTCGAATAAATTCGATTTGATTCAGTTTCATTTAAAACATGTAAAAAACTATTAAAATGAAACCCAAATTTTAAAGCAGCCATAAAGCACGATACCACATTAAAAATTTCCAAATAAAGTACCATAAGTCTAACATTCATAACGTGAATTGAGGAATAACCACTACAAGTTAATATTTTTAGGGTTAGAAACCTATTAAAAGATTTGCTACTTAAGTTTTAGTTATGGCCATGTAGTGGGTTTGGTAATGGTTAATATTAATATTTGGAATAAATTTTGAAAATAATTTATAGTATAGCCCAATAAAAGTTATATATGTATTATATATAAAATTAATGAATAAAATGTTTAATTTTTATTCGATTTAATCGAATCGAATTTGAAATTATAAATGCATATTCAATTTACTTGACTCGAATTGAATCGAATTCGAATTCTTATAAAACACCCTAATATACAATGGTTCACATAAACAACAAATGGATTAAACACATGTTAAAGAGTATATGAACACTACAAAAATATACCAATCAAAGAAATGTTAGGAGAAAGTATCTATTTTTAATTAAAAAAATATCATACTAAACCAAGAAAAAGCCAAAATGTTTATGAGCAAAAACTTAACAGACTCAATAAAGATAAAAAGTAATATGTTTTCCGAGCAAAATGAGCATATTCAGTACAGACAGATTAATGTCCTTGAGGATAAATAATTAAAACATATTCAATAAAGAAAAATATATTGAAAACATGACCTTAAAGTTTAACCGTATTTAATACAGAAAAAGAAAAAAATATATTCATTGTGCTGCAATGGCGGTTTTTATTAAATAAAGAGAAACAAGAGGAAAAAACGTGGTGTAATGATATATGGAAATTCAAGAATATAGTGTGGCCAACAAGTTGGAGTTGTTATCCTTTAAGCTGTTTTTCTTAATTTGTCTTGGTCACTAAAAGTTCATTTTTTTCCTATGTTTCATAAAATTTGTAGTTTTTCTAGTTACTTGTTGGTTTTTTTATTTGATATAAACTTGCGGGTAATTACCCGTGCTTCGCGGTAGGTCGATTTTTAGCGAGCCGCAAGGGTAGTTATGGTATTGATATGGTATTGGTACTTGGTATAACAATCTAAAAAGAAAACCAAATAAATAAAGTCACCATATGCCCAAAAGAATATATACAAGCATTTTACATCAATCAAAACTATAAAAACGAACATTGTTACGGGTTCTGACAATACCAATGTCCGTATCGGTTTAGTTCTTCCTACTAACACTCGCAACGATACCCAAAATTATATTACCTTGAATTTAACTCCGTTTTTAACCATTTTTATACCTGAACGTTAAGAAAAAAAGCCACACATGCGTATACAGTTATGATAAAAGGTTGACGCAAATGAGTTAAAGACGATTAAAATAAAAAAAATAGCATTAAAGAAAAAAATGTTCACTCCATCAAAATTTAATAACATTTAACAGTTAGTATAAAAATGATTACAATTTTAAAATGCATCAAAAGAAAACAATGTTCACTCCATCAAAATTTAATAACATTTAATTAATAGCTAGTATAATTAATGGTTAGTATTAAATAATTGCTGCTAAAATTAGAAAATAAATATCATGAATCCTCTTTTCAAACATTGTTCAACAGGACATAATACTTTGACAAACAAAAACCATTGTCTTGTGAACGAAGTGATGGCAGAATCAGCAGCAGCCAAAGTGAAATCAATCTTCATATATCTAATAAAATCCTGCAGGGGCATCTCTGTCTCAGAAGCACCCCTCTCTTCCACCGGTAATTCACCCAATTTATACATCCAATTTCATGTAGTTCAAGATTATATGCAACTTTCAACTTGTCAGTTTTAATAGAAATGTTTGGATTGAAATTAGTGAGATGTAGATTTTGGTGACATGGGTCTGGCTTAAAGTTTGGAACTTTGTATGTTTGATGTTGATTAAACAGGGTTTAGATGGGATAGACAATGGGTTGTTGTGATTTCCAAAGGTAGAGCTTGCACACAAAGAGTGGATCCAAAGTTGGCTTTAGTTGAAGTAGGGTTGCCTCAGGATGCATTTGCTGTGGGTTGGAAGCCAAACAAGGGGTCTTACTTAGGTACATGACAATCTCAAAACTTTTTTTTTTAAAGAAGATATAGCTTAGGATGGTCCCACGTCCCCCTCGTTAGATATAAGAAGGGAGTGTGGGTCAAATCAGGCTCAACGGGATTGTAACCCATTGAGTACTTTTGACCCACATTCCACTCTTCAAATGGCTATAAAAGAGGGGAGTGTGAGTCAGATTAGGCTCAATGGGTTGAAACCATCGCTATCTAAGCCCATTGAGCGTTGACCCACATTTCCCTTTTGAATGGCATAAAAGAGGGCAATGTGAGTCTTGATCCACATTCCCCTCATTGAATGAGTATAACAGAGGGGTGTGTGGGTCAGAGTTAGCTCAATGGGGGAAGCTTACCGAAGCCCAACTCAGGTTGACGTCATCGTTTCGATAGTTTCTTATTGTTTAATGTTGAATAATTGATCTTTAACACAATAATTAGTAATAAGAGCACCGGGGATGGATGAGCTGAAGGTCTCATTGTGTAGACCATCTCAAATATGTGATGGTGTCTCAGTTTGGGAATGGTCAGGATCGGCTTTGGATGAGGGAGATGAAGCATCTAAATGGTTCACTAATTATCTTGGCAAGCCAAGTCGGTTAGTGCGTTTTAATGAAGGTAATAATGACATGTTTCTTAGTCAATTGGTTGTTCGGGTCATGTTTTTATGACAAATATATTAAAATGTGTCAAAACTCAGAACGGTCAAACATGTTGAGTAGCTCAATACAATATTGTAAAGTATGATTATCAATGAACGTGTATAAGTTTACTTGATGTTAATAATTTATGTTGATACAGAGTCGGAGACTAGACCTGTGGACCCAAATTATGCATCTGGATTCAGAGTTATGTTTTCTGATGGATATCCGTTCCTTGTAGCATCCCAGGTTGGTTTTCAAGCTTGTTTTGGTATTAAATTCTGTAAATAATAATTCTTTTTTAATGCATTTTTGGCAGGAGTCTCTAGATTCATTGAATGAACTTCTTCAGGAACCTGTACCAATAAACCTGTTCAGACCAAAGTATGTATCTGTATCTACAACCTTAGTACATTTAAGGCTTGGAAACAAATACAAGTGGGGTTTCTTTGAGTTACATTTAACTAATTAAGGGTGTAAACAAGCCGAGCCCGAGCTCTAGCTTGACTCGCTTCGCCTTGCTAATTATTTATTAGTTGTTTAAAGTATTTTGGTTATATGCATATATAAGTGTGTGTGTGTGTATTTACAATTATAAAATTATATATACAACATAATAACGTATATTATTTAGTTATATTTAACAACTTATATTTATTATGTTAAATAAATATTGTTTGATTTATATGAATAACATGCTCATTTAGGCTCACGAGCCTAGTCAAGCTTATCCAGCCACAACTTGAGCT
This sequence comes from Scalesia atractyloides, assembly GCA_947069175.1. Lineage (NCBI taxonomy): Eukaryota > Viridiplantae > Streptophyta > Magnoliopsida > Asterales > Asteraceae > Scalesia > Scalesia atractyloides. The sequence goes on along the minus strand of CAMTDV010000839.1, from coordinate 1,444 downwards.
CGTTTATTAAATGAGCTACACTTTAGGCTCCTGCTCAGGCTCGAGCTTTTAGCGAGTTGATCTCATGTAGCTGACGAGCGGCTTGGCTCATTTACACCCATAGTAACACTTCAAACGGGTAAAACTAACACTCGGCCAAAAACAGACTGTTTGTTCATGTCATATTCTTAGAACCTCTTAAATAGCTTTAAAAATACTAGACTATTAGTTCAATAGTTTAGGCTATCATACTTTTATTATTTATAAAACACAAAACATACATGTTTGCGGGTCTATCTGGCCCATTTTGGCATGTATGAAAACTACCCGTTTACCCATCTACTCAACCTGTCCATTTTGCTCTCTGGCTGACATATAGAATCTTACTTTCGTTCATCAATCTTACTTCCATTCATCCTTCACCAATACCATTTTCACTTAAAATTTTTAATATTGTATGTACAAATTTCAGCATTCTGGTTGATGGTTGCGAACCGTTTTCTGAGGACCTATGGAAGGAAATTAAAATTGAACATTTAACATTCCATGGCGTCAAACTTTGCAACCGCTGTAAGGTAAAGAGTATTCCTGTTTCTCTTTTTGCATTGTTAATTGTTGGTTACCTTCATAAACACAACAGAAGCCCGTTAATAAATCGGGCTACTTGCATAAGATTGTAAAAAGGTAACTAACTTAGATCAAATTCGTCTTTGAGGTTACCAACTTATTTAAGCCATAAAGAACCATCAAAGTTCCAAGCAGTTTGATTTAATGTAACACCAGTTTTCAGAAATCTTGATTTAAAGTAGTGTGACCCGTTTACCGGTCAAATGATGACATGGCAGACCAAATTGAGTTTTTCCTGACATGACGCCTAAAACCCGTAAACTTGAAGATTTCCTTCAATCAAAAGTTTGAAACTTTGATGTTTTTTCTTGGGTTTAAAGAACATTTGGCCAAATTTGGCTACCTTTTTATGAAATATCCTTTAATTTAACCAACATTTTATTCTTAATTCTCACAAAATTTTCTGCTAAATGTTTTTTCAGATGCCGACAATTAATCAAGAAAATGCAGTTGCAGCTTCCGAGCCGACTGAAACTCTTGTGAAGTTTCGATCAGGGAAAGTCTTGCATCCCGGTCAAAAGGGGCAAGGGATGGTGAAGTTCTTCCCTACTAATATCTGCAACTAGATAGGGTTTGATCTTTTGTCATATGAACATTAATTAATCATGATTAAAATGGATTTGCAGGTGTTCTTTGGACATAATATGGTATGCCATGAGGGAAATGGAAAGAGGATTAAAGTGGGACATCCTGTGTTTGTTATCAACAATTTCTCATCATATGATGAGACATCAATTTAAAACTGTTATCTGCAAGTATTTTGTAAGTACTTGGTGTGGACATAAGCATATAATGCACTGAAATTTAGTTGAAAGTTCTATTTTTTCTTTTTCCACCA
>CAMTDV010000838.1:0-11189 GCA_947069175.1 Scalesia atractyloides | reverse complement strand
AAAAAGGCTCGCTCTGGGGGAGGAGGAGTCATCACGCCCAGTCATCGCTGTGCCGGTTGAACCGGTTAACTCGGTAGAAGTAGGGAATGACCTACTTAGAAATATGATACAGAAGCAACAAGAACAATTAGAAAGAATGCATGAGACCATCCTAGCACAGGGATGGATGATACGACAATTGACAGGTAAAACTGGCTCGCTCGAGGAAGAGCAACATACGAGTAAGATAGCTTGTAACACTTTAGCCAGAGATCTGCGTGCTGAACAGGTAAGGGCCGACTGGCTCGAAGACAGAGTCCTGGAATCTAGTTGGAGAATTCAGGAGCTAGAACAAAATCAAGCACCTGCACCAGTACCTGCACCAGCACCGGCCCCTCCAGTGCCGGAAGAGGATCCGGAAGAGGATCCAGAGGGGATCCGAAGAGGATCCGGAAGAGGATCCAGTAGAGGATCCAGAGGAGGATCCAGAGGAGGATCCGGAGGACGACCCAGCTGTAGAAGCTGGGAATGCCGCGCTAGATGACGGCAACGATAGCGATTTGGGAGATGGAGATGTAGAAGACTGACACGTCTCGCTTATTTTATTTACTTTCCTTCAGTCTATTTATTTTCCCACTTATGTTCAAACTTGAGACTTTATAGTAAACTGATATGTTTGGTTGGCACTTTGTATGACGTTGAAACTTTATTCAAATCAAGTACTTCTTTTGACTATTTAATATATTTGAGCTGACATAACTTGATAATTATTTAAGTACGGAATAGGATAAGCTATATTGGATATATAGACTTATTGGTGTGTGTTTATGTTGTCTTACGAAGATCTAAATGGCAACTGGACGTCGCGGAAACCTTAACATGACGCCCGAAGAACTAGCTGCGATGATCCAAGAGCACGTAAATGCAGCTCTAGCGGGTGTTCAAACCAACCGGCAGGTAACCATTATTAAATTTTCATGTGAAAATCTAATAGTTGGGCTAGTAGAATTCCTCGCTGACTACCTGTCCTCTGTCAGCAGGAGGGGGTTTTAACCCCTACAAGATGTTCCTGACGCGAAACCAAGCAAATTCTTGGGGGCAGAAGGACCCATAGGACTGGTCCGCTGGATCGAAAAATCTGAATCAGTATTTGAAATGTGCAACTGTCTAGAGGCCAACAAGGTCAAGTATGCAGCCTCAACACTGGAAGATGGGGCACTAACTTGGTGGAATGCACAAGTCCAAACGCGTGGACTTATTGCTGCAAATGCAATGGCCTGGGCCGAGTTTAAGGCCCTAATCAAAGAGGAGTACTGTCCGCGAGATAGAGTGCAACAGTTGGAGCAAACATTATGGAACCACAAGATGGTGAGATCTGAAATCGAAGCATACACAGCGAAGCATCACGACTTGGTATTTCTATGTCCCGATCTGGCTAACACTGTGGAGAAATGGCTCGAGTTCTACCTTGGGGGTCTGGTTCCGGAGATTCAGGGTATGGTAATGGCTAGTAACCCTGCAACTGAGCATCAAGCAATCCGATTGGCGCACAAACTCATCGATAAGGCGGTGGAACAAAAGAAGTTGCCAGCTCGGGGTACAACTGAAGTTGCCCCTGATAATAAAAGAAAGTTTGAAGACTCGTCTGTTCGACAGTCTTCGTCATCCCAGCCACAACAGGGGAACCAGAAACGGTTCAATCATTACAACAGCCACCGGGGTCACCAAAATCAACCCGCCAACAACAACCAAAACGCAAGCGGCTATGTAGGTCGAAAGCCGCAATGCAATCGCTGTAATCTTCATCATCACGGACCCTTGTGCCGGGAATCGCTGCCAACGATGTGGCAAGGTGGGACATGCGGCAAAGGATTGTCGCGGGGAAATCATGTCTCGACAAAACCAAAATCAACCCCAGGGCCAGCAACAGGGTGTTAACCGGGGATGCTATCAGTGTGGTAGCACTACCCACTTCAAAAGAGACTGCCACAACTGCGTAACAACAACAACAATGGTGGGAACAACCACAACCACAATAACCACAATAACAACAACAATAATGGAAATGGTGGCACAGGAGGTGCCAAAGGTCGCGCTTTTACGCTGGGCCGCGGGGAGGCCAGAAACGACTCGAACCTGGTCAACTGTAAGTTTCCCCTTAATGAACATTTTGCTACTGTGCTTTTTGATACGGGTGCGGATAGGAGTTTTATATCTGAGTCTTTTACGAAGAACCTAAATCTCACGCCTAAACCCTTAGAGACCTCTTATGTCATAGAATTATCCGATGGTATTCTGTAGATGTGACCCATATAGTATCCGGCTTGTCAACTCAAACTCGCGGGTCACACCTTTACCATTGATCTGATGACAACTACCCTGGGAAGTTTTGACCGTGGTAGTCGGAATGGACTGGCTATCCGACGTCCGAGCTGAAGTCCTCTGTTTCGAAAAATCTATCCGTATTCCGCTCGCAGCCGACGAAATCTTGACGGTGCAAGGCGAGAAGGTAGGCGCCGTCACAAACATCATCTCTTACATGCAAGCGCAGAAGTATCTTCGGAGGAAGAACTCTTTCGCTTTACTCGTACTGGTTACCGAACAGCCTAAGGACGAGAAACGTATAGAAGACATCCCCGTCGTCCGTGATTTTTCCGATGTATTCCCAGAAGAATTACCTGGTCTACCACCCCATCGACAATTGGAGTTTGAAATTGAATTGGCGAACCATGCAACTCCTATCGCCAAAGCCCCATACCGCCTAGCTCCAGCCGAGCTGCAGGAGCTGTCTACCCAACTTCAGGAGCTGTTAGAAAAAGGATTTATCCGACCAAGCGCTTCGCCATGGGGAGCTCCAGTCCTTTTTGTCAAGAAGAAGGACGGTACCTTCCGCATGTGCATCGACTACAGGGAACTCAACAAGATTACTGTCAAGAACCGATACCCGTTACCTCGCATCGACGATCTCTTCGACCAACTTCAAGGGTCAAGCTACTACTCCAAGATTGATCTACGGTCCGGTTACCATCAGTTACGCGTCAGGGAGGAGGATATCGCTAAGACGGCATTTCGTACTCGGTATGGCCATTATGAGTTCTTGGTCATGCTCTTCGGACTCACCAACGCACCCGCGGTGTTCATGGACCTCATGAACCGTGTGTGTAAACCATACCTCGACAAGTTTGTCATTGTGTTCATCGATGACATACTCATCTACTCTAAAAATGAAGAAGAACATGCTGAACATCTACGATTACTGCTAGGATTACTTCAACAGGAGAAACTATATGCCAAGCTTTCAAAGTGTGATTTTTGGATTCGGGAAGTTCAGTTCCTCGGGCATATCGTAAATGAAAAGGGTATCCACGTCGACCCTGCCAAGATTGAAGCTATCAAAAACTGGGAAGCACCCAGGACACCGACGGAGATCCGCCAATTTTTGGGTTTGGCTGGTTACTACAGACGTTTCATCGAGGGATTTTCAAAGATCGCGCAACCGCTTACTACCCTCACCCAGAAAGGCATCAAGTATGCTTGGGTGACAAGCAGGAAGCAATATTTCAATTGCTAAAGCAGAAACTTTGCAGTGCACCCATTCTGTCCTTGCCGGAAGGGACAGATGACTTTGTAGTATATTGTGATGCTTCCGTTCAGGGGTTGGGATGCGTACTCATGCAACGCGACAAGGTCATCGCGTATGCGTCCCGACAATTGAAGGTTCACGAGAAAAACTACACAACACATGACCTGGAATTGGGAGCAGTAGTGTTTGCACTTAAGATTTGGAGACACTACCTCTATGGAACGAAGTGCACAATCTTTACAGACCACAAGAGCCTTCAACACATCTTTGATCAGAAGGAGTTGAATATGCGACAGCGTCGCTGGGTCGAACTCTTAAACGATTATGAGTGTGCCATTCGGTATCACCCGGGTAAAGCTAACGTGGTAGCTGACGCCCTCAGTAGGAAGGAACACTTGAAACCTCGTCGGGTACGAGCACTACAGCTCACTATTCATTCGGGGTTACCCGAACAGATACGCGACGCGCAGTTAGAAGCAGTTAAGGAAGAAAACATCAAGGCCGAATCGGTGGGAAAAATGGAACGCGATTGGGAAGTAAAACCCAATGGAGCCCGGTATTTCATGAATCGATTATGGGTACCTCTCTACGGAAACCTCAGAGAACTAGTCATGGACGAAGCTCACAAATCCCGATACTCTGTCATCCTGGTTCGGATAAGATGTATCAAGACCTTAAAGCTGCGTATTGGTGGCCCAACATGAAAGCTGATATAGCCACCTACGTGAGTAAGTGTTTGACTTGTGCAAAAGTCAAGGTCGAGTATCAAAAGCCATCGGGACTACTCCAACAACCTGAGATCCCAGTGTGGAAATGGGATCAGATCTCGATGGATTTCATCACTAAACTCCCGCGAACTTTGGGTGGTTGCGATACCATCTGGGTGATTGTGGATCGTTTAACTAAGTCCGCACACTTCCTAGCTATTAAAGAAACAGATAAGATGGAGAAGTTGACTCGCATCTACATTAAGGAAGTAGTTTCTCGGCACGGAGTGCCAACGTCCATCATCTCAGACAGAGATGCTCGCTTCACGTCCAACTTTTGGCAGTCACTTCAGAAAGCGTTGGGCACACGCTTAGATATGAGCACTGCTTATCACCCTCAGACTGATGGTCAAAGCGAAAGGTCCATACAGACCTTGGAAGACATGCTTAGGGCATGCGTAGTAGACTTTGGAAATAGTTGGGAAATCCACCTGCCTTTAGTGGAATTCTCGTATAACAACAGTTACCATACGAGTATTTCGGCAGCACCGTTTGAGGCATTATACGGTCGTAAATGTAGATCACCGGTTGTTGGGCAGAAGTCGGTGACAGTCAACTCACAGGCCCTGAGTTGATACTTGAGGCTACTAAAAAGATTATACAAATCAGAAACCGCATGGCGGCGGCACGAGATCGACAGAAAAGCTACGCTGATCAACGACGCAAACCGCTCGAATTTCAAGTAGGCGACCGCGTCCTACTGAAGTGTCACCCTGGATGTCACACCCTTAATTTCCACTTGCGGAGTTTACCGCGAGGCGTGTGAACAAACCAGAATCTGAAACACTAGTACGTCGAACGACTCTATATGATTTGATAATACGTTTTCCAAAATCATTTGTTGTAGATTTTATACTGTCTAAATTAGTTACCAATATTTAGCAGAAGCATCAGTTTTAAAGTTTGAGCGGAAGCATAAATAAGTAGTGAAGCGGGCGCCAACACAAACGCCAAAACAAATGATAAATCCCAAAACAATGTTAATAGATAAGACTCGATAAAAGATGTCTTGTTCAATGCATGTGCGTGGCCCTAGAGCTCCTAGCGTCCTGAGAAACATGTAAAGAAACAAGTGTCAACATTTAAGATGAGTGAGTTCACAGGTTTTCATAAATTCGTTTGTTCGATTATAGTTTGTTTTCTCCGTTATCCCTAACCCGGGATAACGTATTGGTTCCATTATTCCAACCCGGAATAATAAGTTGTTGCTTCCAATATTCCAAACCCGGAATATTAAGTTGTTGTTTCCAATATTCCATACCAGGAATATTAAGTGTTGTTTCCATTATTCCAAACCCGGAATAATACAGTTGATTAGTAATTAAGTTCAATGTTAACATATATAGGTAGCTAGCCTAAAGTCATGTCACGTAAAGTTCGCGATCGAAGCTGACAGTTGTGCCTCCGTTTTGCCAGGCCTATCACATGACCATGGCGATGTTAGGCCAATTATTCATCCGTTGACCATACCCGGTCGGCTAGCGCGACTAGCTCGGATGGGGCTCGTCAGACCCAGTAGTACTACTTATAATTCCCCCGCTATTAAACCCAAATACTAACGATCCGAGGAGATTGTCGAGGACTTAAGTGATAAAGCTGCTTAGTGACATAACATTACATTAACATTAACTTAGTTACCGTATAGTTATGTGACGTTAAATTCGTATAACGTAAAGAGATTGAGTTTGAGAGTGTATACATGTTTCTCCCCCTGTTGTTTAAAAACCGGATAAAGTTAGGGGCCGTGAACTCACCTTTATTTGCTCGGTTAGTGTAGCAAAGATGTTATAAGAGATGGGACCGCTAGTTGCGTCCTAACAAACCAATTAATTCCACGTCATTGTGTGAACACACCAATACAAATTCTACACGTAATTTACTCACAAATTGATACACACAAACAACATCTCTAACACTCAAACATGCATGCAAGTATCCTCATGTGATCATATAATCAAAACATCTTATCATAACCATAAACCAATTCATGCCACAATTTGGTGCACACAATCACAAATTATCAAATTTCAGCTTAACACTCATTATTCAGCTGTTTTCTAGGATTTTTATAAAATAGTTCCAACATTCCAAAAATTCCAATATTTTTACAGTAGGTGACATCTATACCATAGAAATTTATATAAATTTTCCAAGTCCTAGATCTTTACAATTAACCATAAATATTAATATGCTAGGCTGCAGTCAGATTTACCGCTTTCTGACTGCAGTCCACGGTAAGAATTTATTTAAAAATCATTGATCGTCCAATTAACAAAATTCCAGTTGGAGTTGCCCGGAAATTTCCATACCTAGTTGCTGTACAAAAATCATGACTCAACTCCCTACTGATTTTAAAATCCAACTTGATAAACAACTAACAATATTTCAGGATTTTCACAGTTTTAGTTACTGAACTTATTTGGCCCTTTAAAAATATCAAACGACTTCAGAAAATTATGAATCCATCGCCATTAGATTCCTTATTCAATTCTCTACGTTCTAGACATCATAAAATCCGTTTTTCGACAACTAACGACCGAGTTACAGCCAGATGAAGTCGGCTGTAACTATTATTCAGCAGACTGTTTTCAGCATATCTTTATCATAAACTCGTATAACCCGTTCATGCGATTAACCTAGGCGATCTAGAACTGATTTCTAATCATAGATTAATACTAACAACCTATCCATGCAAACCCTACTAAATAACTTTAGTCTTTATAACCAAATCGCAGCCTATACATTCAGCTTTCAAACAACATTCAATCTAGTATAAACAATCCGAAACAATGCAATCATCCAATGTAAACATCATTAACAAATTGGCTAGCCTAACTTCTCGTTCAATCATACTTGGCAAACTTATATGTTCCGAAAACAACCATACTTGTAACTATGATACATCAGCCGATTAAAACATGTATAATCCGAAAACAACACAATCGTTTCATTCAATCATTCAATCCGAAACAAACAACAAAATCAACACACATATAACCGAATAATATCTTGCAACATATGCTGGATTCTAACCTTTGATAACTAGGTAAACCAGCCGGGACTTGGACAAGGAGTATCCTGCTGTTCCAGGAAGGTCGCGACCGAAAGGATGTTGATAAAGTGGGCTGTTTGATCGACTAGAGGTGAACAAAGACTGATCTCGCGATTGAATGAAGGTGAAGATGGAGATTGTTGCTGCTTGCGACCGAGAGGAATAAACGAACAAGAAAGGCAGCTGATTGCGATCACAAGAGGCGAGAACAAGCTGCCGACGGCTGTTTTATCTTTAGGGTTTTGCGTTTATGTGAAGAGTGCATGTGAGTTGTATATATAGGTGCAACAAGATGATAAGGGTTACGGTTTTAGATAAGTATTCGTGGCCGAGGATAATTGGGTTGGTTTGGTTTGGGTTTGGGCTTGATCTCGCGGCCAAAGACTAGGGTGAGTTGGTTTGGTTTTGATCTTGGCCGAATGGTTCTAGGTTTTGCATGCAATGGTTTTCGGTTTAGGTGTTCTCGGCCGAGTAGTTAGAACTTTAGGTCTAGGTTTGATCCTTGTTTTCTTTTGCCGAAGACTTGGGTTCAAAGTTTAAACTTTGTTAACTCCTAGAGTCACAATGAATCAAAGCTGGTTCGTGTCGTGGTTTGGTTCAGTTCGTGTACATATCTACCATACTTACTCTATAACTAAAACAATCACACACAGACATCACGTATTCATTTAACTCGTACACGTTTAATGTTTAGCATATACTTTATTCGACAAGTGTCGCGTTTAAGTTATCCGAAAAACCCGGGATATCACATTATCCCCATGTTGAAAGAATTTTCGTCCCGAAAATTGAGTAAACGCGGTTTAGCATGTAGCGTACATGTTCAGAGTGCCACGCACAAAGAGTTAGTTCGTTTATGATGGTACGCAACGTTACAAGAAGTTCCCAAGTGTCATACACAAGGATTTCCAAGTGCCATGCACAAGAATTTAGTCAACAATCGTACACGAAAGTATAAGAAGTTTCCAGGTTGTCACATCATCCCCATGTTGAAAGAATTTTCGTCCCGAAAATTTAGTTACTGGTATCGTTAGTTTGCTGCTTAGTTGCGAAGAGGTGTGGGTATTTGCTTTTCATTTGGTCCTCTCTTTCCCACGTGAACTCCGGTCCACGCTTAGAGTCCCAACGAACCTTAACGATCGGAATTTTGCGGTGCCTTCGAGTCTTGATCTCACGATCCATGATCTCGATAGGCTGTTCCACAAAGTGCAGTTGTTCATCCACTTGGATCTCATCCAATGGAATAACTAGAGTTTCATCTGATAGACACTTCTTCAGATTTGACACGTGAAATACGTTGTGAACTCCACTGAGTTCGGCAGGAAGGTCTAGTTGGTAAGCTACGGGTCTGATACGTTTTAAGATTACAAACGGGCCTACGTACCGTGGGTTTAGTTTGCCCCGTTTTCCAAAACGGATTACACCCTTCCAGGGTGACACCTTTAGTAGGACGCGGTCGCCTACTTGAAATTCGAGCGGTTTGCGTCGTTGATCAGCGTAGCTTTTCTGTCGATCTCGTGCCGCCGCCATGCGGTTTCTGATTTGTACAATCTTTTCGGTGGCCTCAAGTATTAACTCAGGGCCTGTGAGTTGACTGTCACCGACTTCTGCCCAGCAGACCGGTGATCTACATTTACGACCGTATAATGCCTCAAACGGTGCTGCCGAAATACTCGTATGATAGCTGTTGTTATATGAGAATTCTACTAGAGGCAGGTGAATTTCCCAACTATTTCCGAAGTCCACTACGCATGCCCTGAGCATGTCTTCCAAGGTCTGTATGGTCCTTTCACTTTGACCATCAGTCTGAGGGTGATAAGCTGTGCTCATATCCAAGCGTGTTCCCAATGCTTTCTAGAGTGACTGCCAGAAGTTTGACGTGAAGCGAGCATCTCTGTCTAAGATGATGGACGTTGGCACTCCGTGCCGAGAAACTACTTCCTTAATGTATATGCGAGTCAGCTTCTCCATCTTATCTGTTTCTTTAATAGCTAGGAAGTGTGCGGACTAAGTCAAACGATCCACGATCACCCAGATGGTATCGCAACCACCCAAGGTTCGTGGGAGTTTAGTGATGAAATCCATTGAGATCTGATCCCATTTCCACACTGGGATCTCGGGTTGTTGCAGTAGCCCCGATGGCTTTTGATACTCCACCTTGACTTTTGCACAAGTCAAACATTTACTCACGTAGGTGGCTATATCGGCTTTCATGTTGGGCCACCAATACGCAGCTTTAAGGTCTTGATACATCTTATCCGAACCCGGATGGACAGAGTATCGGGATTTGTGAGCTTCATCCATGACTAGCTCTCTGATATTTCCGTAGAGAGGTACCCATATGCGATTCATAAAATACCGGGCTCCATTGGGTTTTACTTCCCAATCGCGTTCCATTTTTCCCACCGATTCGGCTTTGATGTTTTCCTCCTTAACTGCTTCTAACTGGGCGTCGCGTATTTGTTCGGGTAGCCCCGAATGAATAGTGAGTTGTAGTGCTCGTACGCGACGAGGTTTCAAGTGTTCTTTCCTACTGAGGGCATCAGCTACCACGTTAGCTTTACCCGGGTGATATCGAATGGCACACTCATAATCGTTCAAGAGTTCGACCCAGCGACGTTGTCGCATGTTCAACTCCTTCTGATCGAAGATGTGTTGGAGGCTTTTGTGGTCAGTAAAGATTGTGCACTTCGTTCCATAAAGGTAGTGTCTCCAAATCTTAAGTGCAAACACTACTGCTCCCAATTCCAGGTCATGCGTCGTGTAGTTTTTCTCGTGAACCTTCAGTTGTCGCGACGCATACGCGATGACCTTATCGCGTTGCATCAGTACGCATCCCAATCCCTGAATGGAAGCATCACAATACACTACAAAGTCATCTGTCCCTTCCGCAAGGACAGAATGGGTGCACTGCAAAGTTTCTGCTTCAGCAATTGAAATACTGCTTCTTGCTTCTCACCCCAAGCATACTTGATGCCTTTCTGGGTGAGGGTAGTGAGCGGTTGTGCGATCTTTGAAAACCCCTCGATGAAGCGTCTGTAGTAACCAGCCAATCCCAAAAATTGGCGGATCTCCGTCGGTGTCTTAGGTGCTTCCCAGTTTTTGATGGCCTCAATCTTGGCAGGGTCTACGTGGATACCCTTTTCGTTCACAACATGCCCGAGAAACTGAACTTCCCGAATCCAGAAATCACACTTCGAGAGTTTGGCATATAGCTTTTCCTGTTGAAGTAATCCTAGCAGTAATCGTAGATGTTCAGCATGCTCTTCTTCACTTTTGGAGTAGATGAGTATGTCATCGATGAACACAATGACAAACTTGTCGAGGTATGGTTTACACACGCGGTTCATGAGGTCCATGAACACCGCGGGTGCGTTGGTGAGACCGAAGGGCATGACCAAGAACTCGTAATGGCCATACCGAGTGCGGAATGCCGTCTTGGCGATATCCTCCTCCCTGACGCGTAGCTGGTGGTAACCAGACCGTAAATCAATCTTGGAGTAGTAGCTTGACCCTTGAAGTTGGTCGAAGAGGTCGTCGATGCGAGGTAACGGGTATCGGTTCTTGACGGTAACCTTGTTGAGTTCCCTATAGTCGATGCACATGCGGAAAGTCCCGTCCTTCTTCTTGACAAAAAGGACTGGGGCTCCTCATGGCGAAACGCTTGGTCGGATAAATCCTTTCTCTAAAAGTTCCTGAAGTTGGGTGGACAGCTCCTGCAGCTCGGCTGGAGCTAGGCGGTATGGAGCCTTGGCGATAGGAGTTGCATTGCTTGCCAATTCGATTTCAAACTCCAATTGTCGATGTG
>CAMTDV010000836.1:0-10907 GCA_947069175.1 Scalesia atractyloides | reverse complement strand
TCCGTAACTAGCGTCGACTCTGTAACGAGTCGTAAATGTATAATATTTTTATTTTATCGTCCGAGACCTCCATAACAAGCGTATTTGATACATGAAGCTATCTAGATTTGGATTGTTGGAAGTAAGTGTTGGAATAAAATATTTGATACCTGCACCAAAGTTCTCATCCTTGTGTAAATGTTTAGTAGTTTGTACTCTGCATTTGTTGATTGATCTTGACTGCTGATGATTGTAGAATAACTTTTATTGTCAGGTGGAAGAACAATGTGGGGAAAGGGATGCTGGAGAAGAAGATGTGTCACATCTTCTATTCGTATATAGCTTTCCGTGGTCATTTAGCGTTTGTTAGTATCTGATGTTCTTTTGAATTTACCTCGAAACCTCTTTCAATTTTTCATTATGTGAATGCTTAATTTGAGATACGCTCTTGCTCTGTAACAAATCATATAGACATTAAATGTTTGTTCCTCCTCTGCTATGCAGCCTTTAATGTGACGTTGTGGTTATTAGGTCTGGTTCGACTGATATGAGCAGTGCAAAGAACACAAACCCTGCTGCCACGAATCCTATTCAGGTCCAGTTCTTAGCCAATCGAGAATTTTTATCAATCATTTGATATTTTTAGTTCCTTAAATTGGGTTTTTAGGGTTGCAGATGAAAGAGCATTGTTGTTTTCATTCGGATTTCAATTACCTGAAGATAAATTAAGGTATTGAAGCTTCTGGGTTAATTATTTTATAAATACTTTATTATTGATCTGAATTTGGTACTAGACCAAATGGGATGGGCTTGGTGTACAAATGGGATGGGTTTGGTTTAAAATGTACACGGAGAAAAATTATGCTGTAATTCTGCAAGATTTATTGGAATTGTAGGTTTTGTGTAGATTATCCAGTCTAAAATGGCTATCGGTGCCGTTATTTCTCACCGGAACTTCACGTCTTTCATTAGCTCTGGTAATAATATTCTAGTTATTTTTATTTCTCACCAGAACTTCACGTCTTTCATTAGCTCTGGTAATAATATTCCAGTTATTATACGTTATTATTTGTGTGTACATGTGTAGCATTTAGGTTTTGTTAATGTTTAAGTTATAGCTTTTGTAGCGGTTTGCATACGTTGTTTATATTATCTGTTTGTGTGTGTGTGTGTATTGTTTTGTGCTACAATTGTGTAGATTTGGTTTGTGAGTTTTGTTAGGTTTAATGCTGTTAATGTGGTTGAGTTAGGCTGAGAAATGAGTATACATGTGTAAATATAGTGGACTTGTAAATCGCTGTCTAACTATAGTTTGTTCCATTACGAAAATAGCAAGGAATTACATCAGAATCATTGTTAAGCTACTTATTCTTCATGTTTAAACAACCTTGAATGAATTTGACCATCATCATAATCCTACATTATAAATAGCGTATGTGAATGACCGTTAGCTGTCAAATGTCGATTTTGTTTCATAACACTTAACTTTGTGGATTTTTATCATATCATTATGTTTAAATACAGATTCTCATGTTCAAAAGTGTTGATAAATTCGGTTATACTGAAAATGTGTACTTAGGTTGTTGGCACTCGAATGATAACTTGCTAATCCGTTGATAATCATTTATTTTAGGTAAATTACATCAGCCTCAACAAGCTACAACACATCAAAGAGCAGAGACTTTGAGCTTTTCTTCTGCACTCACCGGGAAGACGTATTCAGAAAATACGTGTAACTTAAAGAAGATCTATTATTCTTAACGAGTCGTAAATATATAATATTCTTATTTTATCATCCGAGTCGTCCGTAACTAGCATCGACTCTATATATAATATTTTTATTTTATAGCCCGAGTTGTCCGTAACGACCATCGTCCGTAACTAGCGTCGACTTTGTAACGAGTCGTAAATGTATACTATTTTTATTTTATCGTCCGAGTCGTCCGTAACGAGCGTATTCAGTGACTAGCGTCGAGTCCATAACGAGTCGTAAATATATATAATTTATTTTATCGTCCGAGTCGTCCGTAAAATAAACACTAACCATGAAAGTCAAACTTGAGTTTTCACACCTAAGAAATCTGTATTTGAATAAAAGTTTGATATGCTTCAAAGTATTGATTTAGACATATTTGTAATTTGTAATATGATCAGTATGTTCTTCTTATTTGTGTGGCTAGGTATGGACAATTCAAGGAGCATTAAAATAAAGGAAACAAAATGAAAGAGACACTGTGTCTGTCACCAACTGGAGCATAGGAACAAGTGTTACAAACTGTTTTTAATGAAAGTATAAAGTTTTTTTTCGCTTCCACTTGAATAGAAGATGAAACTGGAATGCAAGGGATACATGGGCTTTTCTCGGATTTATACGGAGAGCCTCGATTCTTCCACCAATTCTATATAATCCGATCGATTGGTAAAGCCCGCGGTAGCAGCGGAACCGAGGAAACTATACAGAAAAGACAAAGGTGTGTTTGGATGACGACCTTTAGTTAATGACAATATAACAGTGATTAATTTGCCACACTGTTTTCTTCCCTTTAGATATTTGAAATATGTCTTTGGTTGATATTGGAAGTATCCTTATTTAATGGGTCAAGTTGGTTGATCATAATTGCTTACACTGAACTTTCTTTTTCTATTTCAGTTTTCCTCTAATGCGATGGTGATGAATGATGTTTGTCAAACTGCACCTTATGTTTGTCCATGCAGTTGAGGCACATATGTAGTAAATTTCACACATGACTTTGATGGATATATTTATTTCTTATTTTTTGATATCTCATCATCTTAAGTTTGCTTTGTAATGCAATTATTGTAGAACCATATAGCTTTTACCAACAATACTAAACACGAACTAAAAAAAGGACTATAACTTTTGATGAATTTAGTGCTTACAAGTTCTAATATAATAGAATGTTTCAACATTCATCCTTGGCTAAGAAAGAGTCCATTTAAGGGTAACACAATTCCATTTTGTTTGGAATTTGCTACTGTGGTATGACAACTTTTTGTTTTTTACCATGGTTGCGTCTAAACCTTTGAGCTCTCTGTTTTTTATGGTGAAATGTACTGGAATTTTTTTCAAGAAGGTGAAAGTTATTGTGTTAGATGATTCTGTTTATGGAGATGATGGGTTTGATTTATTAACTGCGGTATAAAAATTGGTTGTTAACATACATTTGTTATATAAAAATTGGAGATAAATAACTTTTGTTATATTATACTAATAACTATTGAAAGAAAGAAATCCAATATTATGTGGTTATGTATAATATTTAACTGCAACTTGAATCAAATGCTGTTTGTTATGTATTAATTAGACTTATTATTAACTTTTCTGCATACTAGACAATGACTTTGAATGTCAATATATATCAAATCCCCGACAATCTAAATGAACCGGTAATTACTTACTAATTAATATAATAAAACGTTACTAAAACTACCCGTGTTTTACACGGGTCCGACTACTAGTTAGACATGATAAGTTAAATTATACTAGTTTAAGTTCATGATAATCCACGACATGATAAGTTAAATTATACTAATTTAGACATAATTATCGAAAATTATTTACACTTGAATACATGATAATCCTTATTCATAAGTTCATAATTATCCCAAAAATGTCTTGATTCTTGAATGACCAAGTCCCCTAAATTCTTCATATCATCCTCGTATAAATGATTTGTCAAAATTTGATTTGGTAAAGAGTTAATGAGTAGTGGGGAAATAAAAATTAGAGGGGAAGGTTAGGAGGAAAAATAATTATGAGGGTAAAATATTAAGAGGGAAACAAAGATTAGGAGGGAAAAAAGTTTGGCGGAAATTATTAATGTTTAGGGGAAATAAAAGCTAGAAGAAAATTGAAAAATTAAAATTTTTTAATAATAAACATAAACAAACGAACCCGAACGTACATAAACGAACGAACATATTACCGAACGTTCACGAACGTAATCAAACGAACGAGACCTTTGTTCGTGTTCGTTTGTTTAGTTAATCGAACCGAACTTCTTCTTCGTGTTCGTTTGTTTATTAACGAACGAACACAAACAAACTTCCCGCCGAACAGTTTACGAACTTTCACCGAACGTTCGGTTCGTTTACCCTAAGTACAAGTGTTATTTCTCTCTCTCTCTCCCCTCATATACATATATCCATTCCATATATGTATTGTTGACTGAGATTGAGAACTAACACTTAAACTACTAACCGATCCATAAAAATTCCCCTTTCCGATCAGTCGTCGTCTTCAGATCCAAATCCATTCCGTCATGCTGTCTTCTCTCTCACCTCTCCTCCTCCTCCTCCTCACCATTCTTATCTCCTCACCGGTCTTCGCTTCAGAGTATGATCACAAGGTAGCTTCTTAACTATATCTCTTTCTTTTATTCAATTTCCTACATCTTCAATCTCACTATTTCACAATTTCTTCCTAGATCTTTCTATATGCTTTGTTTTATGGAAGGAATTTAGCTCAACATTTCAGCTTTGTAGGTTTTTTTTTCTAGGGTTTAGATCGTTACTGGTTTGTGTTAGGGCTTTTCATTTAAGACATTTTTTTGTAAGATGCAGCAAATTAGGTGCAATTTAGCTCCATTATTTCATATTAACCATTTAAATGACCTAGTAATAAGAATAATATAGTTAGATAAAAGACAGATTAATACATTAGAGATTGGTTGTGTATGTGTTTATTGACATAGCAGGAAAGGGTGATTGGTTGTTATTCATACAGTTTTTAACTAAGAGCTTATGCATTGGAGTGAAAATGGTTATAGGTTAAGCTAAGAAATTTTACTTTTCGTTTTACCTATGGTTGTGTGAGGATTTATGTTTTGCGGCGTACGAATTATAGTAGATCCTTTGGGGCCGTTAAGATGGTTTTATGTCCCTTTTGTTCTTAAGCTATGTCGGCAATGTGCTGAAAGTTCAACAAACACATTCATATACTTGAATTGGTTGGTACATGAAAACATATATAGGGTCATTTGTTTCAAAAGTTCTGCAGTTTATAGTGGAAAGAGTTAGGAGTAGGGTTGAGCGTTGAAAAACACGAATAAATATAATCATGACAAGGTTGTATGGTTATGAGTAATGTGTTATGTATTGATTCTACTTCTGCTTTTTTGTTTCTTGTTTTTATTCTAAACATGGTGATTTGTTTTGCAGTATCAACCAGATGAAGCAGTTAAACTTTGGGTGAACAAAGTTGGGCCTTACAATAACCCACAGGAAACATATAACTACTACAGCCTTCCGTTTTGTCGTAAACCTAGTAGCCCTGGGCATAAGTGGGGTGGCCTGGGTGAAGTATTGGGTGGAAATGAACTTATTGATAGTCAATTTGATATCAAGTTTCAAAGTATGTTGGTCCCTGTTTTTTGTGATGTTTTAGCTTATGTAATCAAACGGTACATGACATGTATCCTTTTGCAGAGAATGTTGAGAAAGCTACAATTTGTGAGCTTCAACTTGATGAATCAAAGGTTAACCAGTTTAAAGAGGCCATCGAGAATAACTATTGGTTTGAATTTTTCATGGGTATGCTTTTTAGTTTCCTTGTTACATAAATGGTTTCAAGACTGGTCGGACCGGATGTAAGAACGGGGTGGTGCTGTAAATATTATATAAATAAATAGGGTAAAATTGAATTTTTTTGATCAAAATCCGGTTCAACACCCAAAATATCTGGTTCAACCCCCTGGTTTCTCCAGTTCGACTGCCGGTTCCCGGTGGCTGGTTCGACTCAAAACGGGTCTAATAGGGTGAACCTGACCGGGTCAGATCCCTGGATACCGGTCTGGTTTTCAAAGCATTGCATTATACTCTAATCAGAGTTTTTTTCTTTTTGTCATACATGTTTATCTTTTCATCTTCTTCTATCTGATATGATTGTTTTTGGTCTAAACGCCATGTGGAACTCAAACTCAGATGATCTGCCATTCTGGGGTATGTATCTATCAAACACCGCTTTTTTCAATCGATATTGTATTTCAGTGTCTCGCTAGTATATTATACTAATGTTTATTTTATTGCTCGACTGTTGTTCATATAGGTTTCGTTGGGGAGCTACATACTGATAGGAATAGCGATAGCAATCATATGCTATTCACCCATAAGAATATTACTATACATTACAACAAAGATCAGGTCCCCAACTTTTATTCTTACACGAGCTTGTACAGTGGTAAATTGGTTTTCGTCGTAACTGTTTTCTTATACCTGACCATGGGTTATTATTATAGATCATTCATGTTAATCTCACTCAAGAGAACCCAAGACCACTGGAAGCTGGGAAAACACTAGACATGACTTACTCCGTCACCTGGACTGAAACTAATATCACTTTTGCACGCCGTTTTGATGTTTACCTGGATTACCATTTTTTTGAGCATCAGGTATGTCACTAGTGATTCCTTTGTTAGGAATGTTTTTTTGTTTGCTTTACAAGATACTTTTAAACTGCACTCATGAGGTTAGAACTGTCTTTTGCATCGTGCAGATTCATTGGTTTTCTATTTTTAACTCGTTTATGATGGTTATCTTCCTCACCGGGTTGGTTTCAATGATTTTGATGCGGACTCTTAGAAATGATTATGCTAAGTATGCTCGTGAAGATGATGATCTAGACAGTCTGGTAAGTATACTTAACGCGAGTCATAAAATGTAGCAATCCGATTACCGCTTATCGAGATGTATGCTTTTCAGGAAAGAGATGTAAGTGAAGAATCCGGTTGGAAGCTTGTGCACGGGGATGTATTCCGACCACCACGTAGTTTGGCTTTATTGTCGGCAGTGGTTGGAACGGGTGCTCAGTTGGCTCTACTGATTCTTCTTGTCATTTTGTTTGCAATTGTTGCAACGTTGTACATTGGGTATGTTATGTTATGTTTTAGCAGATTTTCAAATTCTCATATAATTTTTAATAAACCGTCATCGTAAAAGAGGTGGCAATTTTGACCCAGTTACTTATGATGGGTCGATTCGGGGTGTGTTTTTTATTTTAGGGCCAAACAGCTAAAGAAAATTGAGCAATGAAACGGGTATAAAACGGCCCGGAGTGAACTTTACTCACATACAACCTAGTAAATCACATTCTTGTAAAAACTAGATTATTATTGTAATAGATTAAAGTACACGGATGGTCCCTGTGTTTTACCAAAATTTTGGATTTGGTCACTAACTTTCCAAAAGTACATGGATGGTCCCAGTGGTTTGCACTTTGTAATGCATTTAGTCCCTAGCCAACAAATCTAAAGGTTTTAGCATGTCCAAGTCAAGGACTAAATGTGTTACAAAGCGCAAACCACATGGACCATCCATGTACTTTTGGAAAAAGCTGGGGACTAAATGCGTCACAAAGTGCAAACCACAGGGACCATCTCTGTACTTTTGGAAAGCTAGGGACCAAATCCAAAATTTTGGTAAACCATAGGGACCAGCCGTGTCTTTAGTCTATTGTAATGATATGTCTTTTTTTCGAAATATATTCAATGCACATGTTATTTGTAAAAAAGTATAAAAAGTTGGGAAAAGTGTATTTTGCCCCTCAGGTCTTGACTCGACCAAACAAACATGCTTTGACCCGTTACCCAACCCATCTAGTTTTGCTATCTGTATTGATCTGGAAAATTCTCACTTCAATGTTCCAATTTTTTTTATTGTTTATAGGCGAGGAGCGATTGTCACTACGTTCATCGTCTGCTACGCCTTGACGTCATTTGTCTCTGGATACGTGAGTGGCGGCATGTATTCACGCCATGGTGGTAAGGACCCCGAGTTAACGGTTCTGTACTTCTATCTCCCTTTTAAATACTGAAAACATACTCAGATTGAGAGTTCATTTCGTTTCGTGTACAGGTAAAAACTGGATAAAGTCGATGATCTTGACCGCATCGCTTTTTCCATTTTTGTGCTTTGGAATCGGCTTTGTTCTGAACACGATTGCTATATTTTATGGGTCTCTAGCAGCAATTCCGTTTGGTACAATGGTGGTTGTTTTTGTTATATGGGCGTTTATCTCTTTCCCTCTTGCTCTTCTCGGTACAGTCGTTGGAAGGAACTGGAGTGGGGCCCCAAACAACCCTTGTCGTGTAAAAACCATTCCTCGCCCTATTCCTAACAAGAAGTGGTATCTCACACCGTCTGTAGTCTCCGTAATGGGAGGACTGCTACCTTTCGGCAGTATTTTCATCGAAATGTACTTTGTCTTCACATCGTTTTGGAATTACAAGGTATATTTTCTTCAAATGCTTGTATTTTTCTTTACATCTTATAATTGATCACATGGCTCCTTTAGTAATGATAAAGCAGATTCATTTTGGACCTATATGTTTAGAATAATGCTTCATACGATAACATAGAGGTAATTGATGTTTATTACCGAGGCATAATGAGTAAGTACTAAGTAGTAGATATGTTTCGTGTTCGTTTGTTAAGAAAATTTATGTGAGCACGAACTGGTCATGAACGCTTACGGAATAAGATTTTCTGTTCGTGTTCGTTCGTTAGGGAAACAAATGTGTTTGTGCTCGTTTGTTAATTTTAGGTAACGAACACAAACGAACACAAACTAATGTTCATTAACACAATGAGATCAAATGAAGTAATGAACACAAACAAGCGTTCATGAACATAATATATAATACACCAATACTTATTAAATATTTTATTTGTTGGAATTTTGAAGTATCTAAATAAAATATAAAACTGCAAACACTAATGAGCTATCGAATACAAATGGACATAAATGAATACGCTACCTACTTACCTAACATAATGGAACGAACACGGCCTCTCTTCATGTTCGTTCATTTAACTAAAGGAACAAAATTTCTTGTTTATTTATTAAACGAGCGAGAACACAAATGAACTTCCCGCTGTTCGTTTGCAGCCCTATATGTCACAGTTGGGTCAAATAAGTAACATAGGTAAAGAAGTAGTCAAACGGGCCAAATTCGCATAGTATATTTTTTAATGCATAAAACCTTCTAAATTTTTCTGTTTGGAAATTTCAGATTATTGCTTTATGTATATATTTTGTGTAATCATTCATATCCCTTTAGTTTTTTTTATTGAAAAGGGGACAAAAAAAGGGTTTGCGGGTCATTCAGTATCCCTGACTAGTGGTTGTCAATGAGACGAGTACAATCATACAAAGCCTCTGTTATTGTCATTCAATATATTGGTTTTCAAAGTCTTAGTTCAATTGCTATAGTGTCACTCAACTTGGCTTACTGAGCTCAAATCTGTATTAAATGTTTGTTGGCAGGTGTACTATGTTTATGGGTTTATGCTACTTGTTTTTCTGATTCTCATCATCGTGACCGTGTGCGTTACAATTGTGGGAACGTATTTTCTGCTAAATGCCGAGAATTACCACTGGCAATGGACTTCCTTCTTCTCTGCAGCCTCTACCGCTATTTATGTCTACTTGTATTCAATATATTACTATTATGTCAAGACCAAGATGTCGGGCTTTTTCCAAACCAGCTTCTACTTCGGATACACCGCAATGTTCTGCTTTGGTTTAGGAATTCTTTGTGGTAATTTACATTCCATAATTTCCAATTATTTTGTTACATGCGTTGTCGGTTTCAAACAGTTGTCATTTCACTTGCTACATAGTTTTTTTAGTAGAGTTGGCAATTTTGACCCGTTTAGTTTTGAATGGGTGATTTATTCGAAACCTATTATCTTATAATAGTTTATTTTTGCAATAATATTTTACCCCAAAAATTATTTATTAAAGATGAAAAAAATTGTGTGCATGTGAACTTAATCGGACTTGTAGATGACCCATTTGAGAAAAAATGGTCTATCTGAATAATGGCATTTTACTAACTGAATCCTTTCGAATTCTCAGGAGCTGTGGGGTATCTGGGCTCTAATCTCTTTGTGAGACGGATTTACCGAAACATCAAGTGTGATTAAGGAAAGCTTTTAACAGAACACGCGCCCACAATGGCCTTCCTGGTTTTGTAGTTTATTTTGTCGATACCATATGAAGATTTGCAGCGATTTAAAAGGGGGCGTTCACCGACTAGTTTTGTTCAAACTTTTACAATGAATGTAGAAGAAATGTTTAGAAAAAAAGCTGTTATGAGAAGGGGGTGGGGGTTACATTGGCTGAGTTCAAGAGTCAAGACATTGTTAATGTAGCAAGCTCTTAACAAACAACTTGTCATATACATATTCTATTGTATTCTTATTCATCAGCCATTCCGTAAGATAAACCTCTATGGTTAAAGTGGGTTCATTTCAAAACATCTATATGATTCTTATCCGTATGATATAAACTCAAAACGGCATTGTACGCGTAGTTTGACAATTTGAGATCTAATTATGAACTGGTTACCAAATGTAGCCGTAGAGTTGCTAATCATCTCGTGGTATATTGACCCGAACTCTTATAGCAGGGGGACGAATCCGGTTCAGTGCCTCATCCGGGTCTTGCTTCTGAACCAGCATTCCTCCTCCTGGCCAGACCTCCATTTTGTCTCCGCCGCCGTCTTTGACGTCGGAGCTTCCTTTTACGGAGGTCAACTCTGCGTCTTAGTCCTCATTCGCATCATCTCCGACTCTGATAGGGCGAGAGGCAACTCCGGTCAAAGCGTTGTATCTCCGACTCAGATACGGCGGGAGGCAACTCGGTCAAAGCGTTGTGCAACTCCGGTCAAAGCGTTGTGCTTGTGTGTGGTGGCCAGAATGGATGGTTGTGGTGGCCAGAAGCGTTTGTGAAGGTGGGGTTGGGTGGTTGTGATGGTGGTTTGGGGTTAGAAGAAGTGGGGTGGAACCCACAAAGATTTAAATATTGTTTTAATTAGGTATTTTGGTCATGTAACAGAGGCTTTACTGAAAAACTAACATTGATTAGTGATAAGGATCACCAACGTTTAAAAATTGCAACCATTGGT
>CAMTDV010000834.1:0-10931 GCA_947069175.1 Scalesia atractyloides | reverse complement strand
GTTAATCGATTTGTTATGCGATTTTGGTCAATTAGGTATTGATTAGGGTATCAAAACCCAAAGTTTGGTGATCATGGCTGCCATAAAACATCAAGGAATCCCTGATGTTATCTTGGTTAGCCAAGAACCATGTTAAAATCACCCAAAATCATGGTTTAAAAAGGGTTTTCTTTGTCTAGATCAAGTTTTCTCAAGAAATCATGCTCAAAATCATATGAAACTTGATGTATACCTTTGATTTGGTTGTTGTTAAAGGGATGATCAGCTGAGATGAAGAAGAAGAAGAGCAGAATTTTGGAGAAAATTAAAGAAAAAATGAAAAAGAAATTAATATAAAAAAGGGGGCCGGTTAACATGTGGGGTACCCCTACCCCACCTTATGCTTTGTCGTGCTTCGTTTTACGTGTTAAAAGATGATGTATATCTTCGGTTTTACGTTTAGGTTTGTTTTCGGGCCCCACACGCGTCCCCGATTTACGAACGGGCTCTGTTTTTCGTGTTTTTAGTGCTAAAAGACTCGGTTTTTAAAATCGTGCATAATCGACTTGAAATCCAAACTTATTTACTTTTTAAACATAAAAGCCTTGTATTAGGGTAGTTTAAGTCTTTTTAAGCTTGATTGACGTTCCTTGCATGTTTGGTTGCCTTTTGTTGTATTCACAAAGAAGGCGTTTCCTTAACCGGGAAGCTGCTTCGTTTTGCGTGCCCGAGCTTCGATTAGCTTCAACTCTGATGTCATGGTCTAAGGCACATAACTAAGATATTTGTGAGCTTAGAACCTTGAATAGCCTTACCAGTGGCCTACCAATCATTGACAAATGTTTAATGCGCTGTTAAACGGAAAGCTCCCGTTTAACACATTGTTATAAGCTAAGGGCACCAACCTCACATCGTTGGCCCTTAATAGTGTCATGTTAACCATGACGTGCTCTCGGATTCCTCCGAGATATAACATATATCGTTTAGCATAGCAAACAAGTCATGCATGTGTTTAGGGTTTCACATAGTTAATATATTAAGCATGCTTTAAAGTTTTGGACCGATTAAGGTGTACCTGGTTTCGTCATGGGTATCACATAAATGCAGCGGAATAAGATAGAAAACTTTTACTACAAGTAAAGGTCGTTTGTTTTCATCATCATCATGCTTTCAAGTTGATAAACTTTGCATGTGGTTCACAAACTTCCCCTCATCCAATTACAACAATTTGATAGTACAGAAAAACTCAAAGAAGATTATTGGTGAATGATCTTCTAATAGACCAGTTCAATTGTTACAACGATTCACCTATTTATACTAACTATCTAACCACTGGGCATCTTTTGATGACATCAGGGTTGATAGTGACATTTAATAACTAACTAACTAACTCAAAACACTGATCACTAACATCTGATAGTGCAAAACACTGTTACATTGATTATTTAACTAATAGAAGCAAAATGCTGATGACCATCCTCTGCTCCTTATCTTCTGGCAGACCTTTGGCCAAATGTTGTGACAGATGATGTAAAGGTAGCAGATCTTAGGAAGACGGAGTTTAGGTGATCAGTGGTTGTAAACTCTGATAGTTGGACCAAACCGCATATAGTGTATTTGGCTTTATATCATCTGTTCCTTTGTATAAGGTTCAATCCCAACAATCTCCCCCCTGGAACAGATGATGACAAAACACTTATTTATTCTTGGTCTTTATTCCTCAACAGAAATCCTCTGATTTGTCCTTTAAATTGCAATTCAAAGTTCTGAGACATTTCATCATCATCATCCTTTTCGGGTACCAGATCCATAAGATCTTAGAGGTCTTCTGCACACAGCTCATATTCATCCTCCATTCTCATCTTGGTAGCATCGCCATTAGACTTGAGCAAAGTCAAGTCGTGGGAGTTTTTGTCAACTTTTCACTTTATAAATTTTGGTCTGATGGCTTTCTAGGATGGCATTTTATTGTGGAGTTGATTGATTGAGTCATCTTTGAAAGATCTGCTGCAAGCTTTTGACTGGTATCATCAGTATGATAATCAATCATGCACTGGATTCCTTCTTTGATGTGTTCATACACTCTTTGATTTTCTTCAGCCATCTTGTCGCACCCCAACCGATGGCGGAAACATCAGGATGAGACGAACAAATTGCCCAAAACGTCATAATACTACTTTGCGACAATATTTAATAATTCAAAATTTAATTGCTACTAAATCGTTGTTACAATGGTTCAAAAGGGAAGGTAAAATAAGTTCCAAATGACAATACAACATAGAACGAAATACATTAAATTAAAACTAGGTTTGTATCTAAATCCACCCTAAATATTTCTTCAACGGCATCAAACTAGTTTCCTGCAACATGTATTAAAGTAATATATATCAACAAAAAGTTGGCGAGCATACAAGTTTGATACATATCATAATAATGAATAAGTTTGTCTCATATCCAACATGGCAACTTTGTATAGATTTGTCGTAAACATACTAAACATGTGCTCTTATATGTCAATCCAAAGTCTAACGCATTCATAATTACCCAACATTGTTATAAATGGGTGTAAATAGTTTACTTAACAATACCACAAGCATACGGGCGGGCGTTACTCCTATAGCGCTATAGTTGTTAAGGTTGGCTAGCAAAGTTAATGAGCATATAACACAAGTCTAACATAGTATGCGATAATCAAGTATATAAACAAGTATCATGTTATAACGGATAGAGTAAATATGTAAACGAGTTTTATTGTGTTTTGTACATGTTGCACCCAAAATGTTAAAGATGGAAAATGGGATCGAGTATACTCACGGTTTTGCAAGCTTATCCGGCTTGAATTCCAAGAGTGCTGGGTTGATTATCTTGGAGCACCTTGTCCTTCTACAAGAAGTAACAAAGGCGTATGAGTGTTGGGAGTTCGGAGGATTATAGATTCAGAATTAAAATAATGTGAAAATATCATGACACTTGTTCTTGACACTATAGAAACCTCAAGGGTTTGGTGTGTTTTCATGGATTCAAAGACCCATTAGAATCGTAACAAGTGTATGGCCCTTAGATTATGTAACTAGTTTCTTAACAATTAACTATTAAGTTATCATCAAGTCTTTGTTACATAGTTTTATACATACTTAGCTTATAACAAATACACACATATGATTCAAGTAGGAGGTAGGAGATCAAAGTCTCCATTTAGGTACCTCTTTGTGTCATGGATTTCATGCATGAGGTAGGAAGAACAAGCTTCCATTTAGGCACCTCAAATGTTCACCACTACACTTGTGTGATACACACAAGGAGGGTCATGAACTAATTAAGAACAACAACTAACACCAATGAAATCAACAAGTAGTGTGTGGATTCAATGATGGATAGCCCAAGCTAGTCCAAATATCACACTTTCATCAAGTTTAACTTGGACACTACTTGTAGGTGTAAACCCATGTTGAGAACAGAAAGTTTGTGAGTTTGACATGTCTCAACCTTGTTTTTAAGCCTAACCAACCACTAGTAGTGTTGTAAGCATTCAGACATAGGTTTGAGATGAGTTACACTCAAGTTTGAACAAGTTTAACAAAGTTTAGATGAAAACAGAAACAAATAGTCCACTTTGGATCCTTTTTTGTGACATTCCAGGGCCTGATTTTCCATGGAAAACTATTGGCGATGTGCACAAGGTCAATCCAAGCAAGTGGGAAAAAGAATGGAAGGATTTCGTTAAGAAATGAGTGAGTTACACTCACTTTAGTGAAAGATGAACTTTATGCTCGAACTTGATAATTTTCAGCTGAATATGGGTGATTTGAGGGTGATTTGGAGGATTGTAAAGTGGATTAAGGTGTGGAAATGAGTTGGTATTTATAGGGGAGAGTTAGGTTAAGTTTGGTGGAGGTTTAATGAAGGTTTATGGTGATTGGAGGTGAAGAAAAGAGTGGGATTCTTGCAAACCCGCGACCATTTCAAACTTGCAGCCCGCTAGTACCCCTTACGGACCGTAAGGGGTTACCCTTGCGGTCCACAAGGGCCTTGTTTGGGCAACATATATTTTTTTTTATTTTCTTGATTTGTAACAAAACTAAAGGTTGTAAATTGTTATTTTATGAATAAATAAGGTTCTTAAGCATATTTAACACATGTCAAAGGTGTCATAGGTATCTTTTGAATTAAATCGAGTATAAATATCGTGTATAATTATTGTTTCAAACATGTATTACATATATTGCAAGCATATCAAGCGTTTACTCGTAGCATATAAGTAGAATATAATTGAGCTTAACATGAACAAAAATAGGATATGTTTTCATTACGAATCAAGTCTCGAATGATGATTACAATAGAATGATGGATACAAACGATTAAAAGGGTTTCCAAAATAGAATTACAACAAGAACTTTCCAAATATAGAATGTTTGAAATAGTAGGGCGTGACACATCTCCTCATGCCTTTTTTATTGATTTAAGGCAAGTGTGGAAGGGACAGATGTTTAGACAGACCTTTTAGAGTGTTGAGCTTTATGAACCACATCATCTGATGAATAATCAGGCTTAAGAGGCATGCTTGGATCTTTCTTCCTTCTTTCTTCCAACTTTTTGTAAGTATCAAGCACTCTCAACTCTCCCCATCTAATAACCTGATTTCTTGATCCATAATTATTCTGTATCAACTCTTCCTTCATTCTTTTGAGCTTCAAAGCTCTGTCAGGAAAATGTTTCTTGTATTTCTTCTAGTCTGGAGGACTTGGCTTTTTGTGAGGATCTTTTAGCATTTCTTGCATTCTTGCTATTTCTACTCTTAGATCACTCACAGTCAAATCCTTGAACTGTTCCCTGGTAGCTTGGTACTTCTGGTTGGTCATTATGTGCTCAATGTAGTCTTGTTTTAGACTTTTATCTTCCATTTCCATTTCAGACAGCTTATTGCACAAGTCTTTAACATAATCTACCAAAACTATGACTTCGCTCATCTGGAACTGCATATAATTCTGCACTTCTTTATCACTTTTACCTGCTGTATCTCTCTTGGCTATATCCTCTTCTTGTCTAGCTTTAAGCAGTAAATATTCATCCATGTTTGATGGTCTAGGATAGCCATCCAGAGATTGGATGAGTCTTTTCTCAGGATTTTCTTCAGAGTAGAAAGACCTGATTTCTTCCTTTACAGCTGGTATTTCAAGAGGAAACTCTACTGTTGCAGTAACTACTTTCAATGGTTGATCAGTTGTTTGAATGGAAGATTGAGGAACAGATGTTGTAGAGGTCAGAGGTTGTGCTGAGAATGGAAGTGGAGCAGGAATGATCTCATCTTCATTTATAACCTTTGTAACTTTTCTCCTTCTGAACCTGAGTGCATGTGATGGTGGATGACAGGAATTCTTGTAGGTGTTTGTATTGGTTGGGTGGATGTAGGAAAAATGATCAGAGCAGTGGATGGGTTAACATCTGCTATAACCTCTGCTGTGTAAACAGATGTTGACACAATGGTGTTGTAACGTCTGTTGTGGTGGAAGTAGGTTTAGCTTTTGGAGGAGGTGTAAGAGATTTTGTGGGAGCAGAGGTTTCAATGGTTAGAGTAGCAACAGACTGAGTTTTAGAAGGTGTGGTTATTGGTTGCCTGGTTTTTCTAACTGATCTCTTCTTTGTGGAAGTGCCAACCTCTTCTTTTTCTCTTTGTAATGCTATCTTTTTCTCAACCAACACTTTGCCCTCATCTCTTACCCTCATCTTATTCTTCATCCTTTCCCTGGCTAAGAATTTTTCTGTTTCATCAACTTTCTTTGACCCATCTGGCCTAGGGATATCCGCTGTTGGTCGTGCATCTTTTTCAAGCTTTAGCATTTCTTTCTTTAAAGGTTTTCTCCCCTTTTTGGCATCATCAGGGTTTACCAGGATTACTGTAGGAGGAGTGGTACCAGTGGTTTGAAGGATGTGAGCCTTGATTGCCTTGATATCTGAAATTGTATCCATGTATCTGGCATCAACCATGTTTCTAATTTCTTGCATTTGATGTTTATGTTGGAGGTCAGCAAAACATTTTTGTTGTTGAAACCGAGGGTCTAAGACTTGTTTGAGATCATCAGTGGTTACGACAGAGGGTTGGCTCTTTGTAGCTACCATCTACTTCAATAGATCTTTGATTTCATCAACAGAATGTTCAATTTTTGTTACCCTCTCTGTAAAATCCTTGTATTTTAGTTCATCACCTAACTTAATAGAATCATCTGAACTCCTACCAAATGTGGTAGTTATATCTACATCATCATGAACAAGGTTGTCAACTCCTGTTTCAAACATAGATGCCCCTTGATCTTGGAACTAGGGACTTCCCACTGGGACAGAGGTTACCTTAGTATCCTAAGCAGTGGTTGCCTTCAAAAGAGTCTTATATATGTAACCACTGTCAAATTGAAAATTTGGTAGTTTAGCAATTGTAGTAGCTGCTCTTGTTGAACTATCACCAACGGTTACATGTAACCCATGGGATGTATCCTCTTCATGTGCTGATGGGCTAGCAAAAGATAAGGAATCAGACACAGACACTTGTTGGAGTATATCTCATTAATAGGTTGGTGATAAGAATTGGTTATTGTCTGTTCCAACTCTATTGCATTCAGCAAAGGCAAAATAGCAGGTGGCAATGATTTGTTGGTGAAGGGTGTGGTGCAGAAAGAGACATTGCCTTCGGAGATGGGCTGTGGAAGATAGAACCAAGTCGTCCTAGAGCTTCATAATTTGGTGTCCGGGTGTTTACAACCTTTTCCTTTTGTGAGGAAGAAGGAGGAGTTTCAAAGCCAGGTGGAGATCTTTCTAACATCTGCTGTGAAGAAGTAGCGGCAGTGTTTTGTGGTTACTTTTGTGTTGTCACTAGGTTAACCTCTGGGTTCTCATCTTCCAGAGGACCCTTTTTGGGTTTGGTGGCTTTTTGGTGGTTTTCTTTGGTTTCTTTTTGGATATTTTTGGTGTGGGTTTCAGGGTAGTGGTTGTAGTGCCCTGATCACCAAGAGCAGTGGGCTCAGTAGCAAGAGGTTGAGATTGAACATTTTGTTCTGGTAAAACTTGCTCTTCCTCTTCTACTTGTGTTTTTGAAACTTTATCTTGATTTGTTATTCGTGTAAAAGTTTCATGAGTTAGGCCGCATGGTTTAGTCACAACGCCTTGTTTAACATCATCATCAGGTAACTAATTATGAAGATAAACACTCAAAAATCTTGGATGCATCAAGAAAGCTTTTTCTTTGCAATGTTATTAAAATTTACCTCAAGTCATTGAACAGTATTTGGGAAAAGTTAAAATCTGATCCAGTTAAAATGACATATCCCAGATACTGGATGTTCAATGGGAGGTCTTGGCTGAGAGACAAGTTAAAGAGTATGAAAGAAAAATCTCATCTCAGCAGGAAAATTTGGTTTAAAGATTGTTATACCTTTAAGTTGCCCAATGTATCCTCTCTCTAAGAATTTGGTATGCATCTCGTTTATAGGAAATGACATAGGATGTGCCATATCATTTAATTCGAACACTTGTGAGATTGATTGAGGGGTAATCTTCATCAGTGTTTTGCCCACTCTGGATAATATGAGATAAGGAACATCTTTTTGAGAATGAACCTCTGCATTTGCCCAAAATTGTCGTTGTGCATCTTGATAAATTGAGGCTTTGACGGTTAACATGTGCTTAAATTTCGATTCTTTCAAGATTTTTATCATCGGATGATATCTTGTATTATAATCGAGTTCTTCAAAAATTGTTGTATTGTTGTGAGGGGTTTTGATGATGAGAGTAAATGGGGATCGTTCTGGTTTAGATTTTGCTTTGGATTTCGCTTTTGATTTGGTTTTGGGAGCCATGATTGAGAGAAAATCGTTTTTAATAATTTTGAATTCGACACGATAAAGTGGAAACTTTGTTATGGATAGAACATGGTTTTTATAGGGTTTTGAAAAAGTGATGATGACGTGGCATCTGATGCAAACGACTGTCAAATAACATCTATCCACTTGTATCCTCTGTTTGAAAATGGAAGACAGTTGTTTGGAAACACTGTTTGAGAATATGGGCAGTGGATTGTGAACAGTGTTTGACACTATCAGAGGATACACTTTTGGCAGTGGATGGACTTTTCTAAACGACCAGTGTTTTAATTTTATCAGTGGTTTGAACAGACTTTGAGGATTTATTGAAAAATCAATTTTAGAACTATTTTTAAGGATGGAATTTTGATTTTCTGAAAACATTTTTATGCTATTTACACATGGAATACCAGAAAATTGTTTTTAATCCATGTTTAGCATTCCAATTCTAGAGATCAAGCTTTCAAAGGTAGATGTATCCAAAGCTTTTGTTAGAGCATCTGCCAGCTGATCCATAGTATGGACATGTTGTAAAGAAATCAAACCTTTTTCATAGCAATCCATCACAAAGTGATGTCTGATGTCAATGTGTTTTGTTGTGGAGTGAGAGACAGAATTTTTGATGATATTTTCTGCTGCTTGACTGTCAATTTTGAAAGGAGTCTTTAGAGCAGTGATACCAAAATCCAAAAGTTGATTTTGAAGCCACGGGATTTGAGCAGTGCAACTTGCCGCAGCTATATACTCTGCCTCAGCAGTGGATGTGGAAACTGCAACTTGCTTTTTCCTTTCCCAAGACACTAGGTAATCACCTAGGAATTGGACACCTCCTGATGTGGACTTCCTTGTTGTCTTGCATCCAGCAAAGTCACTATCTGAGTAACCTGAAAGCTCAATGTTCCCATTATCAGGATACCAAATACCAAGTGTGGGAGCACCTTTTATGTATCTGAATATTCTTTTCACAACAATAAGATCAGATTTTCTAGGTAATGACTGTGATCTGCCACACACATGTAGCAAACATGATGTCTGGCCTTGATGCAGTTATGTACAATAAAGACCCAATCATGCTTCTGTAAAGTGTTTGATCAACAAGGTCATCTTTACCATCAATAGTGACTAGCTTGGAGGTTGCCATGGGCGTGCTGCAAGATTTAAAATTATCCATATCAAACTTTTTAAGTAGTTCTTTGACATACCTATTTTGATGGATGAAAGTGCCATTGTGCATTTGTTTGACTTGTTAACTAAGAAAACATTGCAACTCACCCATTGCACCCATTTCAAACTCTGCTGCCATGAGTTTCCTGAACTCTTCACATATGGCAGTGCATGTGGATCCAAAAAGGATGTCATCCACATAAATTTGGACAAGCATCAAATCTTTTCATTTCCATTTTAAAAACAAGGTTTTATCAATTTACCTCTTGAAAAACCTATGGATAAGAGAAAAGTGGATAGAGTTTCATACTAGGCTCTTGGTGCTTGTTTTAGACCATACAGTGCTTTGTTTAACCTGTAAACATGATCAGGATGAAATGCATCTTCAAATGCAGGAGGTTGACACACATACACTTCTTACTTGATCTTTCCATACATGAATGCACTTTTGATGTCCATTTGAAACACTTTGATGTTGTGGTTAGCAGCAAAAGCTAAGAACAGTCTGATGGCTTCTAACCTTGCTACATGAGCAAAGGTTTCATCATAGTCAATACCTTCTTCCTGTCTGTAGCCTTGAACCACGAGCCTAGCTTTGTTCTTGACAACAATACCCCTTTCATCTGTTTTGTTCTTGAAGACCCACTTTGTGCCAATTGGACTGTCATCCTTAGGCAGTGGTACAAGTTCCCAAACTTGTTGTCTTTTAAAATGAAGGAGCTCCTCTTGCATAGCTTCTACCCAACTATTATCTTTTAGTGACTCTTGGTACTTGACAGGTTGTGTGAGTGATAGAAAGCCAGCAAAAAGACAAATGTTTTGGGATTGGCTTCTTGTGAGCACTCCCTCACTGATGTTGCTAATAACTTGATCCAATGGATGGCTTTTGAGGAAAATCAAATCACCTTGATATGGGACAATTGCATTTTGAGGTGAAGCTTGCAAATGTGTATCATCTAAGCTAACCTCAGCTGGTGAATTTGATGGTCCAGCCTCTGATTGGAATGGAGGTGGTGGTATGGGTGGTATGGTTGTGAATGTTTGTTGATTTTTATCCACAGTTGATGGATTTTTATCAACAGCGTTTTGATTTTAAGAGCATGCAGAGGATTGAGTATTGACCACTGTTGAACCAGCAGAGCTTTCACCATTGTTACTAACATCTGCTCCTCTGCTTGAAGGACTGATCTTGAAATTTGGAAGTATGCAATCATATCCTTGCTCTTATGTTGTTGATTGTGGTGTACCTGAATGGTTTGTCTTGACAGACACATCTTCAAATGTAAATTTATCTAAATCAAACAGTTCAACAGGATTTGCTGGGATTTTCAAAGATGAGAGTTCATTGAAATTCACATTCAAAGTTTCCTCAACACACTTGGTCCTAGAGTTAAAAACTCTGTAGGCTTTAGAAGTGGTTGTGTCTCCCAGAAAATAACCACAATCAACTTTGGCTGCAAACTTAGAGATAGAATCTTTTAAGTTCAAAATGAAACAAGGACAACTAGAAACTTTGATATATGAGATCAGAGGTTTGATTTTGTAAAGCAATTCATAAGAAGTCTTTAGATGCCTGGGGTTAATCAAAACTCTGTTCTAAACATATCAAGCGGTGTTTGCAGCCTCTGCCCAAAAAGACAAGGGTAAACCAGAGTCTGCTAGCATAGTTCTTACGGATTCAACTAAAGTCCTGTTTTTCCTTTCAACCACCCCATTTTATTCTGGAGTTCTTGGAACACTAAATTGCCTAGTAATCCCTTTTGACTCACAGAAGGCATCCAACTCCTTGTTTCTAAACTCTGTCCCATTGTCACTCCTAAAGATTTTGTTTACTGGAAGGTCATAATGCTTTTCAACTTGTTTGACAAAATTTTGCAATATACCAGCAGTTTCATCCTTGGAGTGTAAAAAGAATGTCCATGTAAGTCTTGAGAAGTC
>CAMTDV010000833.1:0-11217 GCA_947069175.1 Scalesia atractyloides | reverse complement strand
CTCTCCTCCATTGGTTTGAAGAAATGGAGAACACTTTTCTAAATTGCGATTGCCCCGATGATCGCAAAGTGCGATATGCTACTGGTAGTTTATATGGAATAGCACTTACTTGGTGGAATACAGAGAAAGCCAAACGAGGTGTTGAAGACGCTATGACTTTGACTTGGGAAGAGTTGAAGGAAATCATGACAAGACGGTTTTGCCCAAGGAGCGAAATCAAGAAATTAGAAGATGAGTTCTATTCGTTGAAGCAAAAGGAAGGCGACCACACCACATACAACAAAAGATTTCCTCGAGTTAAATCAAATGGTTCCCAACTTGTTCACTCCTCTTTATCGTTTGATCGAGCACTACATTCGAGGTCTTCCGTCAAAGATTCAAGACTCTGTAATAAGTACCACACCTGTAACCTTGGAAGCAGCAATGGAGTTAGCTACAGAGCTCACCGAGAACCGCATCCGGAATAAAGACTTCAAGGAGGAGAAGAAGAAGGATAAAGCATCAACTGAAACTTCAAATTCCACCCAAACCGAATCCCCTTCTCAACCCATTTCTAAGAGAAAACGAGACGGGCAACTTTTCGCTACCACCCAACGCAACCAACTAGCCTCACAAGCCATACCCATCCAAGCTATCCCAATCACGCAAATAGCACCCAACTCAACTTACCCAAATAAGAAACCATACCTTGGACCTCACCCTCGATGTAACACGTGTTTTTATCACCATCCATCTACCTTACCTTGTCGACTATGTGCGAATTGTGGACGCTATGGTCATTTGAGCAAGGTTTGACGCACCCCTCAAAACCAAACCACACCCCCTACTCAAAACATGATTCAAACCTATCAACAACCCCAATACCCCATGTTCCCATATGTTCGAACTTGTTTCAACTGTGGCGACCCTACCCACTTTAGAAACACGTGCCCTCGATTGGTTAACATCATAAACGCCCAAGCTCAAGCAAACCCAGTTAACCAAGCAAATCAAGGAAACATAATCACTAGGCCACCAGCAAGAGGAAGAGTTTTCAACATCAACGCCAATCCTGTTGAAGATAATGACGGCCCAAACGAAACCACCCAACTAGTCCCCTTCACCGAAAATCAAGATTCAACTCCAATCGTTTAGTTTTATGTTTTTATTTATGTTATCTCAAGCTTTGGTTGATTGTGTTTGTTTATGTTTTAGAATCACATAGAACCAATCATAACTTAAGGATAAAGCCAATGAAAATTTGACAAGAATATGGTGGATACGCCGCTGGTACTTCCTATATATAAGTATTCTTGCCAAAGGATCAGAGGCATTATCTGGCGGTTATGAGAAGTTCCATGTAGAATTGAGTATTGTCTTGATTGAAGTTTGTTTTGTACTCATTGATTTATCATTTATAGCATCTCATCATTTAAAGAAATTGGATTGTGTTCCATTTCTACATAGACTAACCTCTCCATCACAACAAACGAGAGAGGTATTGTCATCATTCAAACATGTATACTATCAGAATTGAGACTCAACTTTTGGTTGTTGTTTTTGTTTTAGAGTCACATAGAACTAATCATAACTTGCGGATAAAGTCAATGAAAATTTGACAAGAATATGGTGGATACGCCGCTGGTACTTCCTATATATAGGTATTCTTGTCAAAGGATCAGAGGCATTATCAGGCGGTTATGAGAAGTTCCATGTAGGATTTAGTAATGTCTTGATCGAAGTTTGTTCATCATACATCTCAACATATTTCAATTTCATCACTTAAAGAAGTTGAGCTATGTCTCACTTCCACAAGGACTAACCTCTCCATTATAACAAACGAGAGAGGTACTGTCATCATTCAAACATGTATACTATTAGAATTAAGACTCGAGTTTTGGTTGTTGTGTTTTAGAGTCACATAGAACTAATCATAACTTGCGGATAAAGTCAATGAAAATTTGACAAGAATATGGTGGATACGCCGCTGGTACTTCCTATATATAAGTATTCTTGTCAAAGGATCAGAGGCATTATCAGGCGGTTACGAGAAGTTCCATGTAGGATTTAGTATTGTTTTGGTTGAAGTTTGTGTTATACTCACTGATTTAGCATTCATATCATCTCATTATTTAAAGAAATTGGATTGTGTTCCATTTTCTACATAGACTAACCTCTCCATCATAACAAACGAGAGAGGTACTGTCATCATTCGAACATGTATACTATCAGAATTAAGACTCAAGTTTTGGTTGTTGTGTTTATTTATGTATTAGAGTCACATAGAATTAATCATAACTTACTGATAAAACCAATGAAAATTTGACGAGAATATGGTGGATACGCCGCTGGTACTTCCTATATATAAGTATTCTTGTCAAAGGATCAGAGGCATTATCAGGCGGTTATGAGAAGTTCCATGTAGGATTTAGTATTGTTTTGGTTGAAGTTTGTGTTATACTCACTGATTTAGCATTCATATCATCTCATTATTTAAAGAAATTGAATTGTGTTCCATTTTCTACATAGACTAACCTCTCCATCATAACAAACGAGAGAGGTACTGTCATCATTCGAACATGTATACTATTAGAATTAAGACTCAAGTTTTGGTTGTTGTGTTTATTTATGTATTAGAGTCACATAGAATTAATCATAACTTACTGATAAAACCAATGAAAATTTGACGAGAATATGGTGGATACGCCGCTGGTACTTCCTATATATAAGTATTCTTGTCAAAGGATCAGAGGCATTATCAGGCGGTTATGAGAAGTTCCATGTAGGATTTAGTAATTTCTTGGTTGAAGTTTGTTTTATACTCACTAATCTAGCATTTATATCATCTCATTATTTAAAGAAATGGGATTATGTCACCAATCAAACATGTATACTATCAGAATTAGGACTCAGACATTGGTTGTTGTGTTTGTTTATGTTTAGAGTCGTATCATAGAACCAATCATGACTTACTGATAAAACCAATGCAAATTTGACGAGAATATGGTGGATACGCCGCTGGTACTTCCTATATATAAGTATTCTTGCCAAAGGATCAGAGGCATTGTCAGGCGGTTATGAAAAGTTCCATGTAGGTTTAGTATTAGAAGTTTTGTTTTAGGATGTAACCTTATCTTTCCAAACATATCAAAACTATTGCATGAAATCATACTCAGTGAATCAACTCTGCTTATCAATATTTTTACCTTAGGCAACAAAAAGCGATTCCTGTACCAGGGTACTTAACCGTTACAAGGAACGTTACCGCCTCAAACAAAATTTAAACTCTTACTCTTTTTCTAAGTAATTAATGGTCAATTAAAAACACCATCCTTTTTAGACAAATATGTCACTACTTAAATTTCGGGACGAAATTTCTAAAAAGTAGGGGATACTGTAACATCCGTCAAAAACCGGATTTACCAAACCCGCTTCGTTTATTAACCGAACAATCAGTTAAAAATTCCGTTACGTATTTAATGCCCAAATTAATTTTAAACGATACATAATTAATAAGTATATTGGAATATAAAAGTTATATTTGAAAAAGTATTAAAAATAGTGGTTTAAAAATAAAAGGCTGAAGCCAGGTTTCGAACCTGGGTCAACCAGTTATAAGCCAAGCCTTAACACACATCCTTCCAACCACTCCGCCACTTGTGTTTCTTGTTCATTATTAGAAACAATTAATTCAAATACACAAACTCGAATTCAAACTGACGCGCCCAAATCGCAGTCGTCGGAAATCCCGACGATTTCGCCGAGATTGGACGGTTTCTTCTGATTTAACCGACGCATTAACCTTAACATCGGTTATAACCGATGTCCAGCCCGCGACATCCGTCATAACCGCCGGAGAAATTATTGACCGACGAATCAAGTCGGTAATCGGACTAAATTCATCGATGTCTTTCCCTATAAATGCACCCTCTAACCTCTGTTAGCCTTTTTGCTCACAATCACACCCATTCTCGACGAAATTTCACTCGCCGGAAACTTTTGCAACTCGCCGGAAAACCGAACCCCTTCACCTTTGTGCCGTATTCTAAAAACAGAACACCTAGAGCTCATACCGAAGCCACCCACACTCACCTCAAGCTTCCTGAAGACCCTCTGCCGCAAGACACACGTCGCCGGAATAACCTGCTGTTATCGGAAATTTCGCCAGCGAAACAGAGGATCTTTGTTCGGTATAGTCTACACCTAATCTCTCTCGTTTTTATTAATCTCACATTTAGCTAATCACAACTTACTAAAGAAACTGATTATTTTTGTCAAAACAGTTGGACATCGATTCTGGTTAAGTTTAACGAAGAAGACGAAGTACTGATATGATATAACATTAATTAAAAACAGTTTTATGAACGGGTTAGACACACAGTCCAGTGGTGGACTGTGTGCAAACAATATGCATAACGTCTCGAGTTCGATTCTTGACACACGCACCTTCACAGAAATAAAATGCCTTTTTTTTAGAGACCAAACCGGGTTAACTTCAATAAGTTGTTAAGTATAATAAAAACCAGAATAATTACCAAGTTAGACACACAGTCCAGCGGTGGACTGTGTGCCAAACTAAACCACAGGTCCCGGGTTCGAGACCTGTGGCGAGCACCGAGCCGATGCATTAAAATCGTTTTTAAAATAAATGATTTCGGATTAATTCAATTGGTATATAAATATAATTAAAAACAGAAATATTTCGGGTTAGACACGTAGCTCAGTTGGTAGATCTGCGTGCACGCGAACGGGAGGTCTCGGGTTCGAGTCCTGCCCGGCGCATACATTTAC
The DNA here is from genome assembly GCA_947069175.1 of Scalesia atractyloides. Lineage (NCBI taxonomy): Eukaryota > Viridiplantae > Streptophyta > Magnoliopsida > Asterales > Asteraceae > Scalesia > Scalesia atractyloides. Next base: position 6,447 of record CAMTDV010000833.1, on the reverse strand, counting down.
ACAATAAAACCGGTCAACAGGTCAACGGTCAACAAGTCAACGGTCAAAAAGTCAACATTTTTTTTATTATTTTATTTATTTATTTTATTTAAAAATCAATTAAAAATACTTAAAAATAACGTTTTTAAAGTTAGAAAATAGCTTTAAACTCACAAAAATATATCCAATAATCCTACTAAAATTGATTAATAAAATCCGCTTATTTACCGAACCATTATGTTATTTAGGTTAGTTTCACTCGTGGTTAAATCAAACTTCGTGCGCATTCAACATCATCGCCCGAACACACCTAATGTGAGTGAATCTTACAACTCCCCTTTTTAATTACACGTTTTGGGGTGTGTCATGTGTCACTAAAATTAATTCGTTTATTTAAACTCGTGCCATACCATATTATGACTTAAACTTAGAATGTAAATGTTGTTTGTAGTTATGTATTTCATATTGTCAAGTTGTATGCAAATCATTCATTAGGCCCATCAGTTCCTCGTGGGAGACGAGTTGAGCAACGCGTGCCTCAAAACAATCTATTATTGTATGTTGTGCATTATTAAATATTAAGTGTTTTGTTAATAAGTTTACATCCATATTTACTCATATGTGTTACGCACTTTATTTTATCAATTCAATAAACTTGTACAAATGTTTTTCATAGGATTCACTCGCCAACTTTTTGTTGATCCAAAAACCATTTTTACACATGATACAGGTGAACAGGATGAAGCAAGGAAAACATAGGAAATGCCTTAGAAGAAAATAATGAAGTCTAGAATGATGTGTAGGACATGATGTAATTATGATTGTATGTTTCCCTTTAAATTGTATTAATAAATATGAAACGTTATAATAAATGTCATGAGCTTTGATGATAACCCAATCATGCCCCGATCACCTTTTCCGCTGCGGGTCGGGGTGTGACAGGGATAATCTTCCTTAACTATCATGGTAGAAGGTTATTTCATCTTAACTACCATTTTATTTTTGCCAATTAATGTGACCTTATCACTTGGCATGTATAAACCATCAAGAAGATCGTTTGGAATTTTATAGCGGAGCGATAAAGATTGAGTTAGAATTGAGACGTTCACTTGAACAAAGAAAGTAACAAGTACTTTGAAGTTAAAATTCCAAAATTTCATTAAATAAAAGTTAAAAATAACATATTTTGCCTTAAACATGTCTTTTTAATATAAAACTTTGTCCACGCATGGACTAAATAAGAAAACATACCCACGCAGGGTTTTTAAAAAAATACTATGTCCTCGCAGGGACTATTGGAATATAAAACATAAATCAAAAATACACTATTCATCCTTCTTCCCTTTTACCGCCTTACAGAGTTTCTTGAAGAATTTGTTTGTCTTTTTCTCTGATTTCTGAACTTGCTGCTGCATTTGCTTGACTCGATCTAAGGCCTCATTAATGGCCTCGAGCGGTGCCTGAGGTTGAGGCTGTGGTTGTAGTTGAGGCACAACCGGATACGGGGTATCCATATGGTAGATATCCGGTAGATGCGTATGAAGAGTAAGGAGGTGGGTAGCCAGGAAAAGGAGGTGGATAATATGCATTATACATAGCTACTTCAAGATACGAGTCATATGCTGGAGCAGCAATATCAGCGTCATATCCAGGCAAACCTGGATAGGTGGAAATCAGGTTACCTAAACCCGATGGTGATGGCTAAACTGCCGGTTGGGGCATCGGATCAGCAGCAGGTTGTGGGTTGGAACCGCCACAGGTGAAGTATTTGAGGGTCCACCCGTTTGTGATCCTCAGGGATAACAGGGTAAGATGGTCGCAAAGGTGGCCGCGAACCCAACCTTTGGCCAGCACGCACTGACATGCGTGCACTGCGTGCACCACGCCTTCGACGTGGTTGTGATGATTTAGGTGGTGGTGGAGGTTGGTCCACCTGTTGTATAGGTTCATCCTCGATATGAGGGTGTGGTGATGGAGCATGATGGGGAGGGGTGTTGTGGTAGGAAGGAGTATTATAAAAGTTATACGTTTCCCACCGTTGTTAGAACTCATCGGGACCTCGATAAGGTGACCCCGCAAAGGAATTTGACCCATTGGACAACTCGATCGGATGTCCATATGATCCTGTCGACGGCATTTCAGGATTCGAATCTTCTGCCGTGTGTGTAGGTGAATCGACTGGAGGAGTCACTGGTGATGGTTGCACCTGATCGATGGGGTTAAAGTTTAAGAATTCATAGTGTGATTGGGAATGGGAATGATGGGAGTGGTGCGAATGGTGTGAATGATGGGAATGTTGAGAGTGGGCTTGGGGTGGTGAATACTCGTGGGATATAGAATGACGATAAGGCTCCCATGGTGAAGAAGAATCAACTGATCCTTCATAAGGGTTTTAATTATGTATGTTAGATGGTCCTGTCATGGAAGGTCCCCCCCCCCCTCATGGGACCTTTTCCTTTGCCTCCACGTCTGAATTTGGGTGGCATGATTCCTGCTCCAAAAACAAGTTATAACAAAAACGAATAATAATAATAATAATAATAATAATAATAATAATAATAATAATAATAATAATAATAATAATAATAATAATAATAATAATAATAATAATGAAATAATGTAATGAGTAATCCTAGTTCAAAGCCTAGACTCGGAAGTCTAAGGAATGTGCTATTGTGTATTTTCGAGATTAAACACAAAATGCTAGTGTTTAATTCACTCGAACGTTGGCTCTGATACCAACCTGTCACACCCCTATATCCACGTGTATCCCGGTGGGCCCGGGTGGGGAATATTGTGACACAAGATTGGTATCGTCATAGTCAAAAAAACACAGCACAACGGAAGTCTTGGATATTTAATATTATTACAAACCGAATGTTCAAGTTCGAATAATAAATACATGGTTTGTAATAAAAGATCCACAGGTGGATCGAAATAATTATACAAAGTATTTCTTCAACAGACTTCGGGCAACTAAGGACTTGCAAGATCCTCTTATGTCACTACCAAGCAGCTCCCGACCTATTTCGTGCTGAAACATGTTACTTAATCTTTTGAAAATACGTCAGTTTACACTGGTAAATACTAATAAATGACACGTTTTGAAAATCTTTCAAAAATGATTTAAGTGCACTTGGCACATTTTATAAATAACTTGAGATAGTTCAAAATGCCTTGTTTACAATTTTACATGTTTGTCAATACATATGGGGTCCAGTGCAGAAACCGAATAACCTGATTAACCGACACCCACTAATAAACCACCAATGGGATTTAATATAATTTTGCATTAGCATCTGACACGTGTATGACTACACCCCGCGCTTAAGTTCATGGCCATTGGTAACTTAAATGAACCGAGGATATCCAGGACACGGTCGAGTTAATCCCCAATGCTTAAGTTATCAAACAAAACAGAATAAAACGGGTTATGAAGATTTAGTTAAATCACAATCCGACAACATGATCCTATACCCGACCAAGCGGTAATATTATATCGTATCCCAAGCCTTTATATGGAAAATAAGCAAAAAAGTATTTACCTGAGCTAATTCTTTAAAACAAGATAATAACTCCGCTGATAATCAGAAAATAAGCTTAGATATCAATCTACCGGGAGGCTTTAGTCTGGAGTGATGGTATTATTAACCAGTTAGAATGCTAATGGGTCTTATCTACATCATAGACTCGAACCGGCTAGCTCAAAATGATATTTACGGTACCAGACGCTAGATTAAGCGATGACCGGAATAGGATGTAGTTTAAACCAGACAAGTACTAAGACTTTTTTTAATATGGGTAAACATATTACATTCTGGATTTTGATATAACAATGATAAGGTTAAACCCGTTTTGGTTAAACTTCGTAAACTTAGTCACGTAAGCTTAACCGTATGCGTATAAGCGAAACCGGGTAATCGGATGAGTCGTGTGCAAGTTCCATATGCCATTATATTTAAAACATGTTGTAATATCAGTAGGATATCAACATGTATGTCGTTAAGGTTTTAAAATCAAGTTACGCCTCAAAAGGGCGTTTTGTCATTTTACGACTTGTAAAAGGAGCTTGCAAGTAAACTGATGTCATGGTCATAAACATTCTGTAAAAATACTTAATTTATGATGTTATATCAGTAGGATATCAAGTATGTGTGTGGTTTATAATTTGAGACCAAACTATGCCCCGAAAAGGCATTTTGGTCATTTCACACATCACTCGACAATATATTTGGGAATCTGAGTTTAGATCATGTATCTACTGTAAATATATATAAAATAAGTTTTGAATTCAGTAGGTATCAAGTCTTGATTCTCTAACATGGTTTTAAACCATATTATGCGCCGAAACGGCGATTAAGTTGCTAAATGACGATTTAAATGATGTTTGAGTAAACTGATGTTATGATCAGGTTTATATGATGGAAATATGTTATATAATATAATACATTAGTACGTAAAAGGTTTGGTTAATTAATAATGATTAAAACCTATTTTTAGTGTCGTAAGGGCAATATCGTCATTTAAGAACTTAATATGTGGATTTGTGTATAAACTCAGTATGCATCCTGAATTGATATCCCAAATAATCCTAATTATGATATTACATCAGTATGTAAAGAGTTTTGATGTCAAAATTATTTTTAAACCATTTTATGCGTCAAAAGAGCGATTTGGTTACTTTAAAGCGTAAATACGCCTTTTTAATCAAAACTCAGTTTATGATCAGAATGTTGACCTTAAAAATAAGTTAAACATCTTATCATATCAATTTACATGTCATTCATATGCTCATTTGTAGTTAAAACCTTATTTTTGAACAAAAGGGCATTTTAGCAAAAAAAAATAGCATATTTAGCTGAAACTAGTATATAAACTCGGATTACTATATGACCATGTAATATAACTCCAGAGGGATATACTATAACATATCATGGTCATAATGAAACTTAGAATCAGAAACTAATGTTGTAAATTCGGGTCAGAACTGAAAGTCAAAGCAGGAGTCAATCCTTATGACTTTCGGTTGCGAACCGACCTTAAGCCTGGAATTGACAGGCCGAGCATGTTTACACATGTTCTAATAATTATTACCAATTTGTTTAAGTGTTAAACATATTTTATAACACCTACATTATCATATATGAATTTATTTTCAAATCTGACCCAGTTTGACTTTTTATTAATAACTTTGACCCGTCAATTGACCAAGCAAACGTAGTAATTAGGAGATGCCCTTTTGAGGGATTAACACCTACCTAATTACGATCACGTAGTCGTGTTCGTGCCAAACAATGGCTGGACCATAATGGTCTTAGTTAATGGTCAAAGCGTTTTTATGTAAACGCTTTGACTTTGGCTTAAAAGCCTACAAAAATAAAAAAAACTAAGTTGGAACACTTACTAGTGATCCAAAGAAGACTAGATAGCTCAGAGTATGTTCCCAAATGGATCAGGAACTCCCCAAGTGAGCAATGGAGGTTAAAGAGAGGAATGAGCAAGTGGTGAAGCAACATATGTGCTTTATTTATACTTGAGGAGGAAGTGTTGGTTCATGACAGGTGTTAGAGGCTGTTAAGAGAAGCTCCCAACTGTCCCAAGTCGTGGCACAAGGTGCTAGAGGGTGGTAATGGCGACAAGGGTGGCAACACATGAGGCTGCCACATTTTCTCTCGCTGACAATGGCTTACGGACCGTATGGCCTTAGGCTTGCGGTCCGTAAGACTATCTGGCGCCCACAGAATCTTGAATGGTTACAGACCGTAACCAAATATGGTTGCGGTCCGTAACCGCCTTCCAGAAGCCAAAATTTTACAAAATTTCACATTTGGTCCCCCGACTTTGAATAGCTATCGTTCAGAGGTTATACTTTAACATAACGATGCTTTTAGTCCCTCTCGGCCAACACGTGGCAAACGAGGAACAACAAGACACATGTCGGAATTTTATAGGACGGGTTTTTACGAGGTATTACAGTATGCTCGGGTCTTGATCCCAAATCGTTCGGTTTTTAATTGTGAGTTTAAGAATGGTACTTTTGTGTGGGTTGGTTCGCAAACCGTCAAGTTTTCTTAACCGCTAAGTTTCCTGATGGAGTATACAAGTTTCATCGCGCGTGCACTTCTAGCTTTGATTACGGATTGTCGTTGGGAATATTTTTTAGGGTTGTTACAAGAGCTAGCAATAAGCTGAGGGTTATTACTTCAGTTGGTGCCTCTAGGGCATGTAGGTTGACTTTCTTGTGTTCCTTGATTAGACAACTACTAGTCAATTATGGTTCACTAACTAGGCGGGGTCGACATTTGTAAAAATGAAGAGGCATCTATAAGAATCATATGTTTATGAGAAAGATAATTGCGGTTTTGTTTAAAATAAGGTGATCTTTGAAGGAGTAAAGCGAGTGATTATTAGTAATTAGATCAACTACAAAAATTTGCGGGCAAGAATTCACTAGATTGGGGATACTGA
>CAMTDV010000832.1:0-10750 GCA_947069175.1 Scalesia atractyloides | reverse complement strand
AAGTTCGACCGAACTTGTCAGTATACTAATCAATTTTTCAAGTTTGTGAACGTGTTTTCAGCGATACTCGTTTGTTTTTTGCGATGGAAGATATCCACAATGCGTTTAAGACAGTCGGGCTTCAACATCGAATGCCAACATGATGAATCAAGTTAAAATGGATAATGAGATGGGAACGTCAGTGAAGCCACCGAAATTTATGAGCATGGATGAATATGAGGGGTGGAAGGAAAAATTTACAAACTGGGTTCAGGCTACTTTCTTTCACAGTTGGGTTGCGGTTGAAACAGGTTACACATGGCCAAGAGATGAACATGAAAGTATTATTGAAATGAGTAAGTTTTCTACTCAACAGAAGGATGGTATGTTGCTGAAAAGAAAATGATCAGTCTGATTCAGCAGTCCGTGAAGGAAGACATCTTGGTGTTATTACCAGAGTACAAAACGGCACAAGAGTTATGGAAGTCTCTAAAGGCTAAATATCAAGGGAGTGCAGAGATGATTAAGAGCAAAAAGGCTTTAATCATGAAAGAATTTGACATCTTCACAATTCTGAAAGGCAAGACGATGAAACAAATAATAGAACAAAATTGTCATTTGAAAGTGATAATGAGAAGGATGGTCTTGATAAACTGAAGAAGAATATATTGACAAATTGGTAATGCTTTCCCAGAAGGTGAATGGACAACGTATCTAATGGTGTTAAAAGAAAGTCCAAGCTGGGAATTTTTCAAGTTATCCACTTTTATCGACAAGTTGGAGGGGCACGAGATGGAATTGTTGAAGATTGCCAAGTCAAAGAATTCGAACATTGCTCAGGATGTATGACTCTATTTCAAGCCCGAAGATCCAAATTTTTAGTGCGAATATGAATTACTCGAATCATTCGCACAGGGCCAAACTAAAGTCATATCCTAACTATGATCAGAGTTCTCCGAATGCATCATATTCGAGCACAAGTTCTAACTCACCATTTCAGAATCAGACAATCAGAATAATCAATCAAATTCTGATCCAAACGTCTTTCAGTGCAACATAGCGTCAATCTGAAGAATGTTTTCCCTGAACAAGTAGCCAAACAACATATAGCGCTACTTGCAACTGTTCTTGAATCCTATGAAAGCTTAGTTACGGGGAAGATCGGAAATCCAGAAATGGCTACTGAGGATTACGATCAAGTGGATGAGGAGGACTTGAGTTGATGGACATCAAATGGTCCTTAGCTTTCGATTATAGGAGAGTCACCAAATTTGTTGCACTAACTAGAAAAGACATCGGAAACTCGAGCAACAAGCTTGGATTCGACAAGACGAAAGTTACATGCTTCAGATGCCGAAAAAGGGCATTTCAAAAGAGAATGCAAGAATCCAGAAGCAAGTGGCAACCAAAGTCCTTTTGGAGGCGGCAATGACTACTACAAGAAAGCATTGCAATACAAGCCGTTTCGAGGAAAACTCAAATCAAAGTCCAAGAGAAACCATCCAACACCGCAGAAAAAGCAATGGTTGCTTCTATGAAGATGATGGCTTTGATTGGAACACATATATTGCCAAGAAGACTGGAGTTGCTTTAATGGCCGAGATCATGGAAGAACAAGATACATTTGCTGAGGATGCAGCTGTAGAGAATGCAATGCTAGAAGAATACTTGCAACAAACAGAAGAAGAGGAGATCTATCAACATACGAGGATGCAGAATGTTCTTTCTCCTAACGTTACTTCTAGTTTTGCATGGTTGCTTTGGTGCTGCAGCATCTTCTGAGCATGTTTATTGAAGAAACAAACCATTTGCTGAGGAACTCTTTGACATAACCAAGGAGATGAATGAGGAGAACCTCAAGGAAATCGCAAACAAAGTGATGATGGCAAATTTGACAAAGGTAGGTCCGGAGGTAAAAGTTTTAAAAAAAGAGGTTGTAAAAGTGCAAATCATTGAGGTTGAAAAACCTTGCACGAAATGTACTGAGCCTTATGTGCAATGGGCCAAAAAATCTCAAATCATAAGTGAACTCAATGTGCATAACAACAATTTTAAATATGATTATCGAACAATGAAGGAAGCTTATGATAAAATGAAAGGCGATTACAGCAGACTTGATAAAAACAACATTGAACAACATGACATAGTAAGAATATTAAAAGCAACAGTAATGGAAAAACAAAATGCCATTAACAATTACATAAATACCATTGCTGAACTAAACAAGAGCTTCAAGATATGAAAATTGAAACAGAAAGGGTGAGACAGCTTTGAAAAGCTATACCACGAATGCTTATGTCATTGATCATATTCTTCCAACGATTCCGTCGGAAGAAAAAGATAAGAAAGCAAAAGGTAAGAAACGTGGGGATTATAGCAGTATTCCATCTCCCTTGTGCGAAAAATATTGTTGCAAGAAAGTTGCAGGTATGGAAAAGGTGCATTAATGTTGAACTTTTGACAGAAAAGAAAAATGAGCTGCCTGGGAACATTGACATAACCTACACAAACGATGATAGTGAAGCAGTGGTGAAAAATGTTGTTGAAAATGTGTTGAGTGAATATGATGATGGCAGCTTTAAAAGCGCCAATGAAAGTTTGAACAATTCTGAATCACAATCCGAAGATGACGATACATCATTGGAAGATAGCCTAAGTGATGATCCTAACGTTGTTATGTACAAAGTTACGGAATCTGATAGACTATATTTCGATGACAGCTTTCTGATTCGAAATGTGAAAGAAGACCAAATTGATAAATTCTTCAAACTCTCGAAGTATCATCAGAGGATTTAGAGAGAAATGAGAGAAAATTTTATTCAAAACCCAAGAAAGTTTATAACAACTACCGAAGGAATGTTGGTGATTTTCCTGAGCACAGGAGAGCGGGTTTGGGTTTGGAGGTAGAAGATGAACCGAAAAAGAAAAAGTCACCATGTCATGAATACAAGAATAAAAATATGAATTTTCATTTATGGGACAAACATGGTTCAGGAAGAGAATTTGATTGGAAAGCAATCAAATGATGAGTTTAAGAAGGAAAAGGAACTTCGTGATAAGGCTAAATCACAAGTGGAGTAAAACCCACGAATGGATATTCTTCTGATACTCGGACTTGCCTTCTAATGCAATGAAGTTGGTCACATTTCTCGCAAGTGTCCGAAATCAAAGCATATGTATCAACGAAGAAAGACAAATTCAGATGTTGAGAAACTTAAGCAACCAGAGATTGTAAAACCAATCACAATCTTAAAACGAAACAATGAATCTAAAATCGAAGTGAAACCTAAAACTGAATCATAGTTTGAAAATTCAACTTTTGAGAAAGGTGAAACTTCCAAATCAAACGAAAACAAAGATTAAAGATTCTATATTAAGAAAGCAAGAATTAAATCACAATCTTGGGTTGCAAAGAAGAAAACAACATCATCTAAAGTTGCAAAATTTGAGTCAGTTAAAACTAAGGAAGACAAGGTGTCTGAATCAAAGGGTAAAACTGAAATTGATAAAGTGTTTCCTAAACCTTCAAAAGAAAAGAAGAAAGTCAAGTTTGAAAACTTAAATGTCGATGAAGTCTTAGATGATGATTATGAATATCAGAGGGCTTATGAGGATGTATATGAAGACTATTGCCCCACATCCAAGACCAAAAAGGCTTGGGTTGCACTCTTTCACTAAGTTGTTAACATGTGCAGGGGCTCCAAAGATCCATATTATCGAATGGATTTTGGATAGCGGAGCTTCATGTCACATGACTGTGATAAAAGCACTACTCTTTGATATTAAAGCGTTTAACGAGGTTATGTAGGATTCGTTGGTAATCAACGAGGTCGAATCATAGCAGAAGGAAAGCTTTTGAATGTGTGTGTCATTTGATCGGGTTAACTATATCGACGAGCTGGAGAATAATCTTCTCAGTATTTCTCAGATTTGCGATAAGCAGTTTACTGTTCATTTCAACAACAAGGAGTGCATGATTCCTTAAACCGGTTTCAAGATTCCGGATGAGTGGATTCTCATCCGACGCTCCATACGAAAATGATCTTTATGTGCTAGATATGAGTGTTCCTACCACATCGTCAAAGTCGGCTCAATGTTTTGTAACAAAGGCCACAGAGAAGGATTTGATTCTATGGCACAAAAGGATGGGGCATATACATCTCAGGAAAAATGAATTTTCTGTTCACAATAATTTAGTCAAAGTAGTGAATCTTCAAAGCTTTCATATGACGGATCATTGTTTGAATGCAAGAAAGGAAAGCAGATTAAGAAGTCACATCCTAAGAAGATTCTTAACTCCATTAAGTTGCCGCTTGAACGACTGCATATGGATCTTTTTGGTCCGGTGAATGTTCGAAGTATATCCGGAGATCTGTATGTCTAGGTCGTCACAATGATTATTCACGATATTCATGGGTTTTCTTCCAGGAGAGCAAAGACGAAATGTTTGATAATCTTGTGATTCTCTTCAAGATAGCTTGAAATCTGTACCATCTCCCTATTAGACGAATTCGAAGCGATAATGGTACTGAATTAAAAATACTCGGATGAAAGATTTTTGCAACGCTAAAGGAATTCTGCACGAATTCAGTGCACCTTACACTCCGCAACAGAATGGAGTAGCTGAGAGGAAGAACCAATGTTAATTGAAACAGCAAGAACCATGCTTGCTGATTCAAAACTTCCTGTTAGCTTCCGGAGTGAGGTGGTTGCAGCGGCATGCTATACATTGAACAAAGTCTTGACAGTCAAACTGACTAAGAAGACTTGCTTCAAGATGACTAACCGAAGGAAACCAAATCTAAAGTATCTAGAACCGTTTGGCGCACCTTGCACAGTGATTGATTCAGATGGAAAGTTCGGTGCTAAAACGCTGGAAGGTTTCTTTGTCGGCTATGCTAGTCCTCTCAGGAGAGTTTACATTCCTACTTTGAGAAGAGTGGTCGAAGCACAACACGCGGATTGCTTTCGGTACAAAACTCCTACTCAATGAAAAGGCGATGCTGGTTGTTCAATTATAAAGATTTGTGGAAGTCATTCAACTTGCCAGAAGTGCCTTCTGAAGAAGATCTTGCAACTTTATTATCTACAACAGCAGCTAATCAGGAGTATATTTCAAGACCAATAGTGGTTAATCAACCAACTGTTGGTTCATCATCTTCTTCTGGTGCAGGTCCAAGTACTAGCGGTGCTCAGGAAACTCAAGCAGAACCAGTAACACCTGTTACAGAACCATTGAATTCTACAGTGGAACCCAATCTTTCTCAGAATCAGAATTCCGACTCTGATGAAGCTCGACTTTTGATGATGATGGAGAATCTTCTTCTGATGAAGAATCTGAGCAGATCACAAGTATGATAATCAATCTGTTGGCCCAAGTAATCAAAATGAAATGTTTTCTAGTGCTTCTACAGTTGAAGTGGTGGTTGATCAGAATATTACTAATCAGGAGAATATTGTTGATGTTCCAAGTGAGGTGATGCAAGGATCTTATTCTTACCATCCATCAAATTATAATTGGTGAATTGCAAGTTGGTGTATGAACAAGGAGCCAGATCAACAAAGCTTTGAATTGTTTCTATACACGAGTAGCTCCAATTCAAGATTATTGCTATTATTCATGTTTCATATCCCAGATTGAGCCGAAGAATGTTTCTGAAGCTTTAGCCAATGAGAACTGGGTATAATAGATGCAAGAAGAATTGTTACAGTTCGAAAAGTTGGGAGTATGGAAGCTTGTTGACCTACCGGAGAATCAAAAGGCGATAGATACCAAATGGGTCTTCAAGTGCAAGCGCGATGATCCTGGAGTTATAATGTGCAACAAAGCTCAGCTCGTTGTCAAAGGATTCCATCAATAGGAAGGAATTGATTATACAGAAGTATATGCACCAATTGCTAGATTGGAGTCCATTTGCATTTTCCTTGAGTTTGCTGCTTGGAAAGGATTTAAAGTGTACCAGTTAGATGTGAAATCAGCTTTCCTATATGGTAAGCTACGTGAGCCAGTTTACGTCGGACAACCACCGGGGTTTGTCGATTCGCTGAACAAGAAGAAAGCTTATCTCCTGGATAAAGCTCTATACGGTTTGCATCAGGCCCCAAGAGCCTAGTATGAGACGTTATCTCAACATCTCGTCGGCAACGGCTTTATCAGAGGAACAGTGGATAGTACGCCTATTTACCAGAGAAGTTGGAAATCATCTGATTATTGTACAAATCTATGTGGATGACATCATATTTGGTTCCACTAACGACAATCTTTGCAAAGAGTTTGAGAAAATCATGAAGAAGAAATTCGAAATGTCTTCAATGGGCGAAATGAAATTCTTCCTCGGATTACAAGTTGATCAGTTGCCATATGGTATTTTCATTCATCAAACCAAGTACATTCATGATATCTTGAAGAAATTTGGGATGGAAAGCACGAAGCCGTTATCTACTCCTCTTGCTTTGAATCACGGAATTTGCATTGATGAAACCGGAACCAAAGTTGATGATACTCTTTACACGTCGATAATAGGATCACTCATGTATCTGAAAGCATCTCGCCCAGATATCATGTATCCTACTTGCCTTTGCGCCAGATATCAGTCCAGCCCAAGAATCTCTCACATGCAGATCATGAAGCGAATTTTCAGATACTTGAAGGGATGTCCAAGCACTGCCTTGTGATATCCAAAGAAGGATAACTTCGATCTAACGGGATACGTTGATTCTGATTTCGGTGTCGACAAATTGAACTCAAAGTCTATGATGGCCGGTTACCAGTTCTTCGGAACACGTTTAGTAACTTGGCAGTGCAAGAAACAAACCACAAGTCGCCCTCTCTACTTGTGAGGCAGAGTATATCTCGGCTTCCAGTTGTTGTTCACAATCCTATGGATACAACAGCAGATGAGAGACTATGGATTGCAATTTCTTGACACTCATTATATGTAGACAATAAGGCAGCAATCGACATAACAAAAAAACTTGTTCATCACTCTCAAACAAAACATATCGAGATTCGATATCACTTCATTCGTGATTGCTATGAAAAGAAGTTGGTACGAATTGAGAAAATCCACACGGATGAACAAAAAGCTGATTTTTATACCAAACTATTTACTCTTTCACGGTTTAAATACTTAATGAGGATTAATGGTTTGAAAAATATTTTGACAGGTGCGGAAACAGAGGTTGAATATGGATCGGACGACGAGTTCTCGTGATCCTCATTGGTTTGTTACCTTTTTAGGATTAGAATTACTTAAAAAACTAAATACAAAAATATGTTTTTGATTTTAGGGAGAAATGTTACAAGAAAATACAAAAACATATGAAAAACCAAAAAAGTACAAAAACATTGAAAAAGACAAAAAGAATTTTGTGTCAAAAAAGGAAATGATAGTACATCACTGGACTATCACAGTATGCTAAAGATTTGTAAAGTTTAAAAAGTGATAAACAAGTCTTACTGTGGATGTGTCGATAGACTTTACACGTTCAGTAAATTGTTTCCGGGATATAAACTAAATTTTACAACTGCTTAAACTTGTGGATTAACATCTCTCGGATATATGGACTTAGTACTCCGAAATTTCGTTTGAGAGATTGCTTAATTCTAAGATACGAGGTCTTTATAGATGATTGATATCTGGGGTATTATACAAGTTCTTCTGATTTTGCGGAAGCAATGGTCTAGAACTTCTATAATACTTTTGCTAAAAACCCCAAAAAACTGCATGCAAAATTGAAAAAACGAAAGATTTAATCAATTGCAGTGCTTAAAAGATTCCTTAATTGGAACACACCTTAAAGTCAAGCCTTCATACCTTTGTCGATACGGTAGTATTAACCTGAGCTCTCAAGGCTTCGTATAACCCAGATACAGATATCAATTACGCTATACTCACCTATAAGATGAAATCTAGGGAATCTTGATACAGGAGTATATTCTTAGATGGGAACCATAGTTGAGTCAAATTTCATAATTCTAACTAAGATATCTTGGAACATTTAAAAAATGTGTTGAAGTTTAAAGTGGACAAACATATCGACAATCTAGGTAAACGATTTAGAACTTAAAGTCATCATAAGGTCAACGGTACTGATGATACGTCTCAATCAACTGATATGATCCTTAGACAAGAATTCACAAAAATATGTATGTAAATATGTTTGTACATAGCTTATTTGATTTCATATTTAAACCCAAAAAGATTTTCAATGTGTTTTAGCATAAAATTTCGAAAATACAAAAATATTTTATTTCTATATTGTTTTCAACAACCAAAGATGGAAAGCGGATCTTCAGAGTTCGGAATGGTGCTTAGTTGTTGGAATCTTGATGAAACGGGTTGGGAGCTAATTTGTAAAATCAAAATGCACGAATAACGATGAAAAAATTCATTAAATTGAAACTTCAAAATTGAGAAAAACATCAGTTTGTTCATAACGTGCCAAACCGAGGTCATTAACTTGGACTCGGTAGACAAATCGGTTAACCAAGGTCATTAACTTGGACTTGGTCAACTGAGTGGATTTTCATAACGGGTAAACATGTGAAAGTTCAGGGTTAAAAATGAAAATTTGAAAATGTTTAAATATTTTGGTTTGAACTAAGTTCGGTTGAAGTTGCTGAAATTTCAATGTTTCATTGTTAGTTAACTTCTGGCGAAGTTAGTTTATAAAATCTGATGTTTGGCCAAGTTCACCCGAACTTGACTGGATATAAATATAAGTTCGCTCATTCATCACATTCTCTGATCTCTAAACTTCGAGCGAACTTAACTGACTTTGAGAGAAAAAGTGTATTTGCATGATTTGTGTCGTTAGGCTGCCAAATTTGAACGTGATTTTTTAGTGATTAGCACACTTATCATCGTGAATGAGGTATAAATTGCTCAAATTAACCATGAATCGAACTTATTCGAATGATTATGGACCGAAATGATAAAATCTGATAGATCTAGGGTCATAATGGATAAATTGATTGGTAAAAATGCTAAACAAACATGTAAACATGCTAATCGAACAATAAATTTGATCAGAAGACATGGTTTTGATGTTGCAGGTATTTTTGGAGATGACGACAAGTTCGCCCGAACTTGTTGTTGATGGTTTTCATCAACTTCGGGAGAAGTTGTCTGATCCTTTATAAAACCTGAAATTGTAACAAGTTCACCTGAACTTGTTTACAATATGCAAAAATCTGTTTGAACTTCAAGTTCGCCCGAAAGTATATGAAAATTGTTAAAAACCTGTTTTGGGAACATGTTCTGCGGAAGTTGTTAGAAATTGTTTGATTTAGTATGTTTTGGCCTCAAGTTCGCCCGAACTTGATGGTTAATTGTTGAAAATGTCAAAAATTGTGCTAAGTTGTTTGTTTTCTCTGTCCGCAGAATATCAAGCTGTCGTTCAACAAGTTTCATAATACTTGTATTTCACTTGATGAGAAGATCTATCCTACACTGACGACTTTTTCAGAGATCGTGGATTCTTAGGGTGTATTTTGATTACTAAGGCGATCACGGATAAGCACGTTGTATACAGATCACACGTTTACTTATTTTGGAACGCAGTATCATACGACGAGGCATACAAAGTTATAAAGTCTGCAGTGCGTGTCGGGAACGAAGATAAGGAACTTTTAATCACTGAAGCAGACATCAGGAGGGTATTAGAGTTCATTGACAATGAAAGTGATCCGATAACCTTTGAAGAGAGAATGGTTAAAGGATGCTTTTTTCCGTATGGGCTACAAAGGTCACGCGAATGAACCGACAATGAAGAAAGGAAGTGTTCCGCTACCTTACAAGCTTTCAATTCACGCTGTTATTCACGCGTTCAGCCATCGGAAAGAAGGGCTCGATGATATACAAGATTACATGGTCTGCATGGTTACAAGCATTGATTTTGAACAAGAAATACAACTTCTCAAGAGTTATCTTTAATTTCATGGCGAAGAACATCGGAAAGGAACGTTTAGTGATCTATCCAAGGTTTGTGCAAATGCTGATCGACGAAAATTTCAAGATATTGCAAAGGATTCAACGATATTCTCTATCTGAGTCACATGGATGAAACGACACTGAAGAAGCTCAAAATCTTTCAGAAACAAGATTCAGCACCTGTTCCTAAGCCTGTTTTTGGTGCTATTGTGAAAGTTGACTACGTCGGGCCTCCTGAAAACAAATAGCGAAAGGATGGCAGTGGTAACGAGAATGAGGAAGCATCATTGTTAACAAATTTCAAAGAAAAGAGAGGTGACTGGTATATTAAGCGTGTGGTTATGGTAGAGAAGCAGAAACGTAAAAGGGCGTCTAAGAAGGTTGATACAATGTTGATTGACGAACCTGACGAAGATGTTCAGAATGTTGAAGGCTCTAGCGCTGTGGCTAATGTTGAGAGCCAAGATAAAGAAGATGATATTATTTCTGCTACCTCAGATAAAGATGAAGAATCGTCTGAAGATTCTGTCGAGAGAAGAGAAAAAGAAGCAGAAAAATAAAAAGAGCAAGAAAGATTGAAAAAACTTGGCGAAGATCTTTACGAGCCATCTGCTGAAGAGGTTTCTGATTCTGAACGACTAAAGAAGAAATCTAAGCGCACGAAGTCCAAAGTTGGAGAATCAAAGAAAACTACAGGCTCTCCAAGTACTCGTGGAAGAAAGAAAGCTCCAAGTCGCAGATATCTAAGTCAAAAGCCAAAGAAAGGAGTTACACAAGAACCTCTGTTGCTAATCTGCAAGAGATTCTGATTGTTGAAGCCGTAGTGCCAACAGTGA
>CAMTDV010000830.1:0-10854 GCA_947069175.1 Scalesia atractyloides | reverse complement strand
AAACGGATTCAGGAACTCAAAACAAACATTTAAGATTTTTGGTGTTAAACCCGCCGTAGGCCACAGTAACCCACCGTGACCCACAATAGGTGTTTTCTGCCAAACTCAGCAGCTGCAGACCGTGGGTCACGGTCACCTTAGCCCACCCTGCAACTTTTCTTTGATTTCTTAATCGCAGTAAAATCGTGATAACTTTGCGACCGTAGGTCCGTTTTGCTTCAAATTCGATTAAATGATCGTAATTTGATTTCCTACGATATGACTTTGAAATATTAATCCAATTTCTTGTCTATTCTTGTTTATACTCCCGTTACACGGCATGAACATCATTATTTTTTACCGATTAAAGGTTTAAACCACAAACTTGTTTCTAAATAATCTTTAAGCGCACACCAACGTATTTAACTCAAAATCTTTAGCTCGGGTTTATAACTTTTATGAATTACGCGGCCACTACCCAAGCTATGCGCATAATTCATTTTAACCCGTTTAGAGGATTTAAACCATTAAGTTTAAATCTCGCTCTATCTTTTCACACATTTCATTCCCACATTAAGATATCAACTTATCTTCCACCACAACTACATTTGTGGTGGATTTAATACAATGAAACATTTAGTCCGAATTCTACCCTTCGGTTAGTCCTTTTACGGAAAAGACCCAATTTGAGGCGTTGGACCCCAAAGGGCCTATACCTATTACCTATTACTTTTTACACTTATCTAAACTTACTTGATCATAACTCTTATTTCTAAGCAACCCTTAAGGGTCGTTTGCCTGGTTTATCGATCAAGGGCGTTTTGGTCAACTTTAGTCCCTCTTTTTTCGACAAAGAACTTTTAATAACCTATTTGACCAAAATCGCACATTTTAGCTAAAATCTTATTTACACATACCTGGCTCGGGTCAAAGTATTGACCCGTTTTAATGCCTCATCATATAAATTGCTAATCAATAACAACGACGTCTCACACGCTATTCATTCCTGTGAGCATAAAAACTTGACAACAACATTAATCACTAATGTCAAATGGTGATATGATCACCTTTTGACCCGTTTAGTCTATTTGACCATTTATCAATCGTGAGATGGTATTTATTTACCATCCCATCCGTGTACCCGTATCGGTTTACACCATATTCTCATCTTTCTTGAGATCATTTCCTAATTCTTTTAACTCATCGTGTTTTACGCCATGGAGCGTCTTTTCAAAAATAATTGTTTGTCCGTTAGCTCGTAGCCAATTACCATATTACCCTTTTACTCATTATGGCTTACCCCATAATATGTCTTCTCTCAAAACTCATAGTTTGTTCGGTCTATACAAGACCGGATTACCATTTTACCTCTTTTTCTTATTCCGACCGTATCGTATTGCATCGGAACACCTTAATTAATTTACCGTTTCATCATAATCATAACAACTACAACAAGTAGGTGATCTAATAGAAAAGTGTAAGCTTTACTTACATTGCATCCAAATTACGCTTTTCCTTCATACTTGATTCGTTTGACCCGCTTCCTTCTCAAGCCTCCACCTAGCTTGTCAAACGTCAAACTATCATCATAATCCATAAGATGGTTAGATTAGTCATTATCAATCAAGACTATTCCACCTTACGGGTTTTATGTCGAATTTACCATTTGATATTATCATTGGTCAGTTTGACTTTTTAAAAGTCAACTGCCCATTAGCATTTGAAATGCACAATCAAGTTAAACAACTAGTTTAGGCATTCCATTAATTACCCGATAGGCGTTATTTTTAGGCCACCGTTTTAACTAGAATTCTAATCAAGTTCATTACATTTCCAATACTTTAACTAGTTCAAGCGATTATCAAAGCTAATTTATTCATTCAGTTCTTATAACTAAGGATTCTCATCTAAGCGAACCCGTTTCATCATATCATTAGACGTTCATCCGAACACCTAATATAATCAAGCTCTACCTATCAACTAGTAGATATCATGATTTCAAATATCCATATACATGAATGAAATCACCAATTTCATCACAAAATTCCAAAAACCCATTTCGAATCATGTATGAACAAGTACTCAAACTTGTAAATTGTTTGAGTACCTTGCCTTTACTATTCAATATGATGATTTACAAGTTAGACACTAACTTCATTATATTATAAAAACCCATTTAGCTAGATGTGTAATTCATTTAAACATCCAAATCATAGCAACCTATGTAGAATTTTCACTTAGGGTTTTGAACCTAAGCAAGTATACATCACTAATTTGGCCGTAGCCTCTACGATTCGTACTTAAATCGCATCTTGTGATGTTCATCAAATTTCACAACTTCATAAATATCAAAATTTCAACATACCTTATGATCCCCTAGCTTAGGTGATCGTTAATTCATGTTCATGCACTAATTTGAGCTCCAATTTCTCTTCAATTTTGATGATTTTGGATGAACTGGGGTTTCACCCTTTTTCTCTTCTCCTGGAGTCAACATATACACACACTAAGTGTGTGTTATGTCTATTTTTTTGTTTTAAAAACTCAAGTTTTCTTGTTGCCAACTTCGGTCCCTCAAGTTTGTTTCACATAACCATGAAGGATTACCGTTCATCGTTCTCACTTAATGTACTAAATACTAACTAGGTTAATTAGTTCCTACTTATCTCATTTACGGGTCAACTTTTACCACTTATGGTACTTTACCCGCCTTTTAATATTAACGTGGTTTGATTACCAAACCTTTTTTTTTGGGTGTTACAAGTCTACCCCCCTTAAAGAGGTTTCGTCCGTGAAACCTTCTTCACGTAGTTCATTGTTTTAGACCATACGAACTTAGTTCGTTTTCAAGACATTCATTCTTTTGGTCAAAAGTTATCATTTGCATTTACGTGTTCGTCTTTCATGTGTAAGTCCTCGTGGGCCGTAACTTTTATGTTGTATTTCTTATCTTTGTCGCCTATTTGACCGAGTTGTCACTTGACCACTCGGTCGTCAGAGTCCGTCAACATGTTTTATCCACGCTAATCCTACATTGATAGGCGCTTTGTATAAGTCATAACACTATTTTGACTTTGAATGGTTTTACCGGCTAGACTGATTAGTCACCGTCACTTTATACCCCATCACTCGGGTATATTACATTGCCATCATCGGCCTTTTGTGTGTTTATGATCTCCCGTTCCATAACTCACGTTACAACGTGATTATATTCTATATTACTTTTCTAGACCATGATCGCATCACAGCACGTCATGTTTAGGTATATATCAATCTTTTCGTTTTCGAAAATTTTCTTTTCGATTTTATCATCTTGCACCTATTGGTGTCAAGACTTGTTTCCTTTAACACTAATCGTTTCCCAATCTATTCCATACTGTTTATCACAGTTTAAATGTTGTTTTCAACTAAAACCGAGTTTTAGTTTAATGTTTTCTCTTTAACTTACGTCAATTACTCATATCAAGAACTTGACAATCAAGAATTTTATTCTTTTCCGTTATTATATTACGCGGGAATCGTAACAAGTTCCCACGCTTTACCCAAGTGACCTGTAGGTTCTTTCACTTAGCCTCGTAGGCTATTTCCTTAGGTTTTCACCTTTTTAAGGTGAGACCCCTATAGTTCCTTTCTTTCTATTTGTGACTCAAGGGTCATTTTGGTCCCGTATACCTTTACATTGTTTATAACCCGAAGGTTATGGTGATCCCATAGATCATCCTTTACTCGTGTCATTTCGATCTTAAAATATATATTCTTGGTGTCAAGGCACCATTTTTAAGTTTTCAAAAAAATCATTTATTTTCATTTTCGAATTCTAATGACTTTTACCGTAGTCTAAGGCTACATTCGTTTTCCTTTGGACTATTCTTCCGACTCTATGACTTCTTACGTTATTTACGCGTCGGTTTGTTCTCCACTTATCATTATCCGGTTTTCACCTATATTTCTTTACAATCCGTTACCCGGGTTCTTTTATCTTAATGTCTTTAACACTCCTGTTTCACTAGTTTGCGTTTTCCTTTCTATATTATTTTACGACCTATCACATAGGTTCATTAATATTTCGCGCTTTCATTACTTGGTTTGCGCTTACTTGCACTATCAAGTATTTGTACTTTATTTAGCCGGTTTGACATATTCGTGTGAAATACATCACTAATGATAGTCAAACTCCATTCTTTATATAGCTCGTTCAACTTCGAAATAGTTGAACATCACTAACAAAATTCTGTTTGCGAGATTTTTATTATTCTTTTAGTCATAAATCATATCCGAGTCTTTTGACTTTCTAATCCGCGTTCCCGTCTCTTGTTTCCGCATATTCTCAAAATCCTACCCATCTATCGGGTATTTTACCAAAGTCATCATCAAAGCAACCATTCCGGTATGCCTTTAGAGTTCATTTTGAATTTATTTTGTTGTCTTAGCAAAATTCATCGCTTTTATTCAACCAAGCTTTTATTCTTTATTCAATCCGTTTGACTTGTTCGTGTGAATTTCATCACCTATGAACAATCAAATTTTATTCAAATGTCTTAACACTCCCGTTACTCGGTTGGTATTTTCATTTACATTTATCCTTATCCCTTCTCCCGGGCTCATTATTCTAACGTAATACGCTTCCGTTACCCGGTTTGCGTTTACATTTATTATCAAACATTATGCTTATTTGATCCGTTTGGGTACCTTTTTAATTAGTCCCATTCGCCCCGTCTTTACTACACCGAACGTATATGCGTTCATTATAAGAAGTTCATAGTATCATGTGTTCACTACTTACTTGGCCAGAGTAAGCGATCAACACATGACACACATGTCCTTTTATAATTTTCGCATCACGCCCCATTTAAGTAACCCCTCTAATTTCCATATTCATGGTTTCAACCGATAAAACTTTATTTAATTGTTATTTAACAATCATTAGTTTTACCCGTTTTATTTTTGAACATCTATAATGTTTTCCTTTTATCGAACTGTTAGACCCTCACCTTCGTTAATGTAATCGCTACTTTTCTCAATAGTATTATATTGAGAATTATTTACTTGGATGATTAATTCTGTTCAAGTTTCCTGATAAACTAATCCCGTTATTGCTTTGCTATTCACAATCGTGAATAACACATGTTTCTACACATTTCTCTTGGAAATATCATCCTGGATAGGTATTCTATTCAGGTTTTTCCAAGTTTTTATCTTACATATGCAACAGTCAGTCTCTACGTACTTGTTGCATATTACTATTTGTGCAACAAATTAAAAACGTGCACCTGGTAAATGCTTGCCCTAACGGGCTTTCCTTGCTATTAACCTTGTTCGACATCGTTATGCGTTTTAGGTCTTTTGTGAGCATGCTTTACTTGTCATACTTTGAACCGTTCCTCCGTCATATCCGTAAATTATTAAACTCTCGCCATCTTCGGATGTGAGTGTCCTTCAGCTAAAACGTTTACAAAACATTAGTAATGTTAACATTAACAAGCGCCCGTACTATAATACAAAGCTTTTACGATACGTGTTAACACACATAATTCGTTAACTATATCGGTCTTTCGTCGGTTTAATTGGGGTAACGTGCATTTACACGATAACCGTATGTGTTGTTTACAACACTTTAACATGCTAGACCATTATTAGACTTATAAATTACCGGATTACGCGATTAATTCTCGAACCGAACATCAACCCTTACCGAGAGCATAAGGTTTAAGTCCAAGCATCGTCCCCCACCATGCTTGAATTTCTTAAACCAAGGCTCTGATACCAACTTGTAAGGCCCCTATACTTCTGTAAGACCCGTTCTTCTATTTAACAGTTTTCATATTGGTTTCGAGTATAAATGTGTATATATGATTACACATACATTTGAATAATATGGGTTTATTAAAAACATTTAAGAACTTAAAACATTTCAACATCATATTTATAAGTTCGTCGTTTAAAATGACGGCGAAACATAGTACGGAAGCTTGTATCTTGATTGTGTTCGGTTCTTCCTTGAGCTTGATCGTCATCTGTCATGAATTAAATCACACCTATATTGTGAATTTATCACAAACGTTAGTTAATGAGACCTTGAAACGCATCTAAACGGATTCAGGAACTCAAAACAAACATTTAAGATTTTTGGTGTTAAACTCACTGTAGGCCAAGTAACCCACCGTGACCCACAGTGGGTGTTTTCTGCCAAACTCAGCCCACCCTGCAACTTTTCTTTGATTTCTTAATCGCAGTAAAATTGTGATAACTTTGCGACCGTAGGTCCGTTTTGCTTCAAATTCGATTCTAAACGATCGTAATTTGATTTCCTACGATATGACTTTGAAATATTAATCCAAATTCTTGTCTATTCTTGTTTATACTCCCGTTACACGGCATGAACATCATTATTTTTGACCCGTTAAAGGTTTAAACCACAAACTTGTTTCTAAATAATCTTTAAGCACACACCAACGTATTTAACTCAAAATCTTTAGCTGAGGTTTATAACTTTTATGAATTACACGGCCACTACCCAAGCTATGCGCATAATTCATTTTAACCCGTTTAGAGGATTTAAACCATTAAGTTTTATTCTCGCTCTATCTTTTCACACATTTCATTCCCACATTAAGATATCTACTTATCTTCCACCACAACTACATTTGTGGTGGATTCAATACAATGAAACATTTAATCCGAATTCTACCCTTCGGTTAGTCCTTTTACGGAAAAGACCCAATTTGAGGTGTTGGACCCAAAAGGGCCTATACCTATTACCTATTACTTTTTACACTTATCTAAACTTACTTGATCATAACTCTTATTTCTAAGCAACCCTTAAGGGTCGTTTGCCGGTTTATCGATCAAGGGCGTTTTGGTCAACTTTAGTCCCTCCTTTTTCGACAAAGAACTTTTAATAACCTATTGACCAAAATCGCACATTTTAGCTAAAATCTTATTTACACATACCTGGCTCGGGTCAAAGTATTGACCCGTTTTAATGCCTCATCATATAAATTGCTAATCAATAACAACGGCGTCTCACACACTATTCATTCCTGTGAGCATAAAAACTTGACAACAACATTAATCACTAATGTCAAATGGTGATATGATCACCTTTTGACCCGTTTAGTCTATTTGACCATTTATCAATCGTGAGATGGTATTTATTTACCATCCCATCCGTGTACCCGTATCGGTTTATACCATATTCTCATATTTCTTGAAATCATTTCCTAATTCTTTTGACTCATCGTGTTTTACGCCGTGGAGCGTCTTTTCGAAAATAATTGTTTGTCCATTAGCTCGTAGCCAATTACCATATTACCCTTTTACTCATTATGGCTTATCCCATAATATGTCTTCTCTCAAAACTCATAGTTTGTTCGGTCTATACAAGACCGGATTACCATTTTACCTCTTTTTCTTATTCCGACCCGTATCGCATCGGAACACCTTAATTAATTTACCGTTTCATCATAATCATAACAACTACAACAAGTAGGTGATCTAATAGAAAAGTGTAAGCTTTACTTACCTTGCATCCAAATTACGCTTTTCCGTAATAGTCGATTCGTTTGACCCGCTTCTTTCTCAAGCCTCCACCTAGCTTGTCAAATGTCAAACTATCATCGTAATTCGTAAGATGGTTAGATTAGTCATTATCAATCAAGACTATTCCACCTTACGGGTTTTATATCGAATTTACCATTCGATCTTTTCATTGGTCAGTTTGACTTTTTAAAAGTCAACTGCCCATTAGCATTTGAAATGCACAATCAAGTTCAACAACTAGTTTAGGCATTCGATTAATTACCCGGTAGGCGTTATTTTTAGGCCACCGTTTTAACTAGAATTCTAATCAAGTTCATTACATTTCCAATACTTTAACTAGTTCAAGCGATTATCAAAGCTAATTTATTCATTCATTTCGCAAGAACTAAGAGTTTTCATCTAAGCGAAACCCGTTTCATCATATCATTAGACATTCATCCGAACACCTAACATAATCAAGCTCTACCTATCAACTAGTAGATATCATGATTTCAAACATCCATATACATGAATGAAATCACCAATTTCATCACAAAATTTCAAAAACCCATTTCGAATGATGTATGAACAAGTACTCAAACTTGTAAATTGTTTAAGTACCTTGCCTTTACTATTCAATATGATGATTCTAACCATGAAGTTAGACGCTAACTTCATCATATTATCAAAACCCATTTAGCTAGATGTGTAATTCATCTAAACATCCAAATCATAGCAACCTATGTAGAATTTTCACTTAGGGTTTTGAACCTAAGCAAGTATACATCACTAATTTGGCGGTAGCCTCTACGATTTATACTTAAATCGCATCTTGTGATGTTCATCAAATTTCACAACTTCATAAATATCAAAATTTCGACATACCTTATGATCCCCTAGCTTGGGTGATCGTTAATTCATGTTCATGCACTAATTTGAGCTCCAATTGCTCTTTAATTTTGATGATTTTGGATGAACTAGGGTTTCACCCTTTTTCTCTTCTCCTGGAGTCGACATATACACACACTAAGTGTGTGCTATGTCTATTTTTTTGTTTTAAAAACTCAAGTTTCCTTGTTGCCAACTTCGGTCCCTCAAGTTTGTTTCACATAACCATGAAGGATTACCATTCATTGTTCTCACTTAATGTACTAAATACTAACTAGGTTAATTAGTTCCTAGTTATCTCATTTACGGGTCAACTTTTACCACTAACGGTACTTTACCCGCCTTTTAATATTAACTTGGTTTGATTACCAAACCTATTTTTTTTGGGTGTTACACTAGAGTATCATTGTGCCACCAATGAAACCAACCGATCATATCCATCTCCATTAGGCATAATGCCACACCAATTCTGGAGGAATCCTTGATAACGAAGTCTACTGAAACAATTTAAAAAAACGTAAAAGAAAATATTTAAAAAATGTAATTAGAAAAAAAACGTAAAAGTAAATATTTAAAAACCTTTCCAACCCGAAAGCTTCTTGCTCAATTTCTCTGTAACTGAATTCCAAAGTTCTTCTCTTCATGTTTCTAGCATATCAAAATGAACCCAAATGGAATTGGCTATTGAACAGGCAAACATACTTCTTTCAAAAGACGAAACAGAGTCATTTTTTCCCAATAGCCTAACTAATGATTTTACCTCACTTTGTTGTATTGTAGAGACAAGCCTGACTTTATAGATAGGAATTCAGAAAAGAGTTCTAACTTACCTTCCTGTTTTTGGACCAATTTTCTATTTCTATTATAGTGGTAAGACTGTAGTCTACTGCAACAGGAGAAAGGAAAGCAAGCCAATATTCATGATAAGACCCTCTTTACGCTCTCTCTTTCTGCTCGCTCCTGTCAACGAATAAATTTACAACTTGTGTCACTGACATTCCATTTAGCACGGTGGACTATAGACCGGATTTCACGTTCACTCTATAGGAAGGGGACTTAGATTAATTGATTCAATGGGCGAACTGTTTTCCTTTAAAGGTAGCAAGAGAAACTATTTAAAAAAATGTAATTAGAAAAAAAAACTTAAAAGAAAATATTTAAAAAAAATGTAATTAGAGACTAGACTTTAGACGATGGAGCAATACATTAGACATCTTTTAGGGTACAAATGTATATTCGTATTGTACTTCTGATCTTCAAATTTATCTTCTTCAACCATACTCTTTCCCAAATAAATAAATAAAAAACAGAGCAGTTCCACATTCCTCAATTACACCTCTCGTATGTTTCTCTACCTGAAAAATTCTTTGGGTGCCTATGAATGTTTATAGAAGGTGCCTTTGAATATTCTAGAAGGAAATGTTACGTTTTTATTCTCAACCTCCTAGACTTTTCTATAGCAAGAGCCCAAACTAAGAAGGTGCATGTACACCCCTAATTGATACATGAATCCGTCCGCCACTGATTGTAAGTAATTATATTTTGTATGAAATTATTGTATAAAATCATTTAAAACCTAAAAAGTCTCTTTATTATCATCCAAAAGCCCTTGTAGTTATAAAACCCTTAAAAGATATAAGATAAGTGCAAGTGTTATAAATAAGTTATATTACGTTGACTATCCACATTCTAACTCCTGTCTCTTCATTTTCTTTGTATTAATGGAAGAATCTTATATATAGGCTTCTTTGTATTTGCATGTACACATTCTCGGTGAATAAGAATTATTTATTTTATCGTTCTCTCTATGTTCCTATGATACCTGTTGTTATACTATGTATATTGGTTGTTCGTAGGTCGTTGTTTCACAACACATTATTAGCACGACAGTGCTCTTTCCAAAACCCTAGTTTATGTAGCCGCCACCAATAGCAGTTGTACCAAAGTCATATTCTGATTGTTTTGCCTTACGAAACAGATGACTTGATGATATAGGAGTTCTACAAATTCGATCGGTTCTTCATTCTTTAATTAGGTAACTTATTTATTTTATCATATGCATTTTGAAATTATATATTCAATCAACAGGAATGAGTAATGGGGTTTCTAAGAATTTTAAAACATGGAAACTTCTCCGTATGAGTCGGCCGACCCTTACGTTAGTTTACTTCACAAAAGGGTCGGTGCCAATTTCATGTGTTTATTGTTTTGGTTCTTGAGATACTTGGGTATTATCTCCAACCCAACAGATTTAACTTTTTTTTATTAAATAATTTTTGATTAATATAAACAAAGCATGTGTTTTGGTTACATGTTTATAAAGTTTCTGTTTATAAATTGATTCTGTAGTTTGATAAATTATTGTGTTCTTATATATGTTTAATACCAATAAGTTTATGTTTTCTAGTTAATTACATAAAAATTTTACAACTTTATATGTCATTTTTTTTATGTACAGAACTCTAATGA